>RJWM01000722.1:0-194753 GCA_004363535.1 Dasyprocta punctata
CTACAATTCTTCTCTATGTTTTCTCTTTCTTTTAAAATGTTCACAGTGGATTCTGTTATATGAATTGTTGTTTTGAGAAAGAAAACAAGCCTGCTCCTTTCTCTGACTCCTTGCCTATCACACATCTTATTGGTTTCCTTGGGAACCAGGAGCTCCCCACCCTCAGGGGACACTGATGGGTGCTTTCCAGGGTCTGCTTACCAGGCCTCTTCAACTGCTGGGAAGGGGCAGGGGATGGAGTTTCCATCAGAGCAGCCATCCTACTCTGTCTGATGGTAGGGAAGGAGGAATTGCTGAACTCTCTTGGCCTAAGGTCAGGCACCTGCCCTGGGATCAGGAGAGATTTGTGCTCATTCTTGTCTGTAACCTATCCAAGGCTGAGGCTCACTAGGAACAGCCCCATTTGTCTAGCCACCCAAGCTGTGCTCTCTAAACTGCTTTATCTATAATATGCTGACATCTTATTCTTCCTCTCTAGGCTCCTGATCCCCCACTGTTTCTGAAGTGGAAGAGGAAGAAAGCTTAGTATTCAGACCATCATATGGTCCACACCAAACTCCTAAAAATTTACTGTTAATCAAGATATGTGCACCCATTTTTCTCAATAGGCCCAACACTCTTGGAAAGTTCTAGTGAGGTTCCTATAGTGGACTTGATGGTATTATTGGTTTTCCTCCCATTTTGGGAAAGTGGCCCCTCACCTACCGTGTGAGCTGCATGGGGCTTCTGCTGAGACCACTCATGCAGAGGTGATCACCACCCCAAGTGATTTTCTGGGATTTACAAATGGACACACATTTGAGTATATGGAATATAAGAGAAAGACACCCACTTTCTTGCTGGGATTGCTGATCTTAGAATATGTGCTGTGGGCCCATCTTCTAGTAGCCACCTTCCCTACCACATGTTGGGACCCTGCTTGTCGCACAAAGTCAAGCAGAGAACCTTGTTAATTCCCTTTATCCTGCCATTTTTGAAACTGCCTTCCTAGACCAGAGGCAATCCATTCTGTTTTTTCTTAAGTAGTCTGAGTTGGGTTCTTGTCAACTGAAGCTGAAAGAATCCTGGCCACCACATTGCAGTGGGCATCTAATAGTCTGTGGCCACCCAGAATTCACGTCCATCTCCTAAGCACCCTCTTTGTTTAGGACTTTGATTTCTCTTCCATTGAATTTGTCTGGGGTGATCATGAGTGCTGAAACCACTATCATCTTCACATCTAGGTCACTACCTGCATCCCCACACAGACAACGTAGGTTAGCCAGGAGTCTCTGCTGGGACAGCCCTAGAACTTTTCCTATACTCATCCACATCCTGCCTTTCCTTTTTCCTCTTCTGAGGGATATAGAAGATTCAGGAAAGAACCCAAGACCCCAAAGGATGTCAGAAGCATTGGATGGAAGGGCCTGAACACCAGATGATCAAGAGGCATGGATCTACATGGAACTGTGACATCGGTGATAAATAAGCATTGAGTGTGTTGGGCCAGTGAGATTCAGGGCTGTTGTTACAGCAGTCACCTAGCCTTCACTAGTACAATAGAGTGGCACCTTGGAGAACTACCCCAAAGCTCTGCTTCTGAGGGAATCTCAGCTTCCTACTCAATCACAAATATTTATTGAGCTCCTGGTCTGTGCTTGCACAACCTTCTTGAGCTTCTCTTTATCCCACACTGCCCACGGCTGCTTCTCTCCACATCCGTCTTCTCCATATGGCCCACAAGTTTCCCAAGAGATGGGTCCTTATCTGTCTTCCTCCTTTGCACCATGTCCTGGGTATCTAGTGAAGAGCCAGGTACATAGCAAGTATTGGTCAATTGGATTTGTGAAATGACCACGTGTATAATGGAGGTCTGTACAGATGAAATGAACTCAATAGAGTAGCTCAATAATAGGATAGGCATGACTTTCAGAGGATGGGCAGATGTCAGCCAGGATTTTTCCTACCCCAAACCCTCCAGAATTCAGTTCTCCCTGGTCCCTGGCAGGTCCCAAATTCAATGCAAGGGGAAGGATGGGAGACAGCTGCTTCTCCAAAGGAGCCCCCATCACAGAGGCTCTGGGCTGCAGCAGGAGAGAGGCAACACTTCAGGAAATAACATTTCCAAGGCTTGTGCTGTGAGAGCAGACTTCTCACCCCTGCCTGGGTGTGGAGGTGGGTGCGGGGTGCCTGGCATGCCTCTCGGGTAAAGCATCCCTCTCATAGTGTCAAGTCTTATGTCAAGAATGGTTAACTCCTTGCACACTGTCCTACTTGATCCAGCCTGGTTCCATGGGATTGGCCCTAGACTCATAGGAGAATGTCTGACTCTGGTTAGAGTGGGGGTAGCTACACTATGCCCAATCAGAATAATGCAGTAGTACTGCATTGCTTGGGCTCTGAGTCCAGAGTGCTCAGGTTCAAATCCTGGATCTGGTTACTTACTAAGAAGCTTTGGACTCAGCCTCTCTGGGCTTCAGTTTTCTCATCTACAATGGAATGATGGATGATAATACCCCCATTAGAGAGGATTGTTGCAAAGATGATCTCATTGCTTTGTGAACTAAAGGAGTTGTTTTAAAACTTCTTTGTTTTCTTTAGTAACTACCAACTACTAACCTGATATAAAAAAAAACTCTGAGAGGTTCTCAGTAATTTTCAAAAGAGTATAAAGGAGTCCTGAGACCAACAATTTGGAAGCCACTCCTGCACGGCAACTTCCTACTAAACATGGCCTATTAATGAAACTGGTTGACCACCTTTACCTCTCCCTGAAGGCACCAGTGGGGAAATGGTGCTGTGACCAGTTGGCCAGCTTAAGCACCTGGCCCCAGAGCCATAAGGGTTCTGGCCTTCCTAACCCCAATAGCTAGCCACCTCAGATCCTGCCAGTCACTACCTTTAACTGAATTGTACTCACTCTTCAAGGCCCACTCACTCCTGGTCACCCCAACCACAAGGAGCTTTTGGTCCTCTGAGCTCACACAGCAATTGCCTGGCCAGGGAAGCTGATGGCCAGTATGGTTGGATGGCTCTTTCTTAGGGTCTTCATCTTCCCCACTAGACTACATTCAGCATGGATTTGAACTGTGTAACCCTTGGCAAGCCATTTCCCCTCTCTGAGCCCTTTCCTCATTTGTAAAATGGGGCAGTTGTAGGGGAGAAGATTGTATGGACTAATTCATCTGTATTAGTTTGCTAGGGCTGATGTAACAAGGTACCACTGGTGGCTACAACCACAGGAAAGATTTTCTCACAGTTCTCACAAATAGTCCGCAAGCAAGGTGTTAGCGGACTTACTTCCTTATTAGCCTCACTCCTTGGCTTGCAGATAGCTGTCTTCTCCCTGCATCTCTACACAATCTTCCCTCTGTGTCTATATCCTAACTTCCTTTTCTTTTTTTTTTTTTAAACTTTATGGAAAAAAAGACCTCCTTTTCAAATAAGGACAAAATATTGGATTAAGGCCCACCTTCATGACCTCATTTTAAGTTATTACCTCTTTAAAGACCCTATCTCCAGTTATATTCATATTCTCAGGTACTGGGAGCTAGGACTTCAGCACAGGAATTTGCCAGGGGCACACAATTCAGATATAAGAGCATCTAAAACATTCTGCCTGGGGCTGGCACCTATGTCAGAGCTGTACTTCTCTTCCCTCTACCCAAGAATGTAGGGCTATGGTTAGTGGCCCGGGACAGGGGTCAGCCACTGAGCCTGAGCTGTCCAGGGAGCAGGTATGACCTTAGGCCAGCTGTTTGCTTAGCTGGAAAATTTCCAAAGGGGGCTGTCTACTGAACTTAGTGGGTACCCACCACATGTCATTACTAGCTTTGTGATCTCGAGTCAGATCTTTGCTTTCTCTGAACTTCAATTCTCAAACTAGCAAAAGGGAGAAAATGCCCTGCCCTGCAGAGTGATAAGGGTGAAATAAGGTTACAGTTGTGATTTTTATTCATGCAACAACTATTTTTATTCGCTCCTACTGTGTGCCAGGTAGTGTTCTGGGTTCTGGGGACATCGCAGTAAACAAAACAGACAAAAATCCTGACTCTGTTACAGCTGACGTTATCCTAGGAATGGCAAGACATTAATACAAATAAGCTAGTAAAATACATAGCCTATCAGATGGTGATAAGTGCTGTGAAGGAGTAATAATTAAAACAAGAACAGGACTCAGAGAATCTGGAGGCATAGGGGAGTGCTGCAGTCCTAAATAGGATGGCCAGGGAAGGCTTGTCTCAAAGACTCGCCAAGGTGAGGGACCATGCAGATACCTCAGTGAAGAGCTGTGTAGGTAGGAGGGCCATGAGTGTGCCCGGCACGTTCTGTGAGCTGTTACTGCCACTAAGTGAGCAAGGAAGGAGGAAACCAGCCACCAGTGAGGTTGGAGTGACGGCAGGGGTTAACCAGGGCAAGTCCTCACAGGTCATTGTAAGGACTTTGGCTTTTCCTCTGCAGGCAATGGAACTGAACTGAGCACAGGATGGGGCGTGACCTCACTTTGATTTACTAACAGAGCATAACCCAGGTGACAAGATGAGATTGCAGCCAGCTCCTTGGCTCCCTACATGCTTCAGTGGATGTCTCTGTTTCTGGCTACTCCTGCCCTCTAGCCCTGCTCAGGCTCACCCAACCACCCTGCACAGATTTGCCATGTCCCCAAACATGCACCCCACCCCACAGTCAGCCTGGTCAGCCTCACTTTGTCCCTCACCTCAGTCTGTACTTCACATATCCTTGAAGCCAGCTGAATCCAAGGCCTGCCCTTATGTCTTCACTGAGAACCAAGAAGCAGTTAGAACCAGGTCTAGGCACCCAAGTGCTGAGTTTGAATGCCTGCTACTAAGAATCTCTGTGCTTCTGTAAAATGGGAGTAAAATAAAAGACCATTGAAAAGAGACCTATTTGTGTAAAACAGCATAGAAGGATTAGGGGCTGGGGATATAGCTCAGCAGCATGAGCGCCTGCCTGGCAAGCGTGAGGTCATGAGTTTGATCCCTAGTACCAAAAAAGAAAAGAAGGATGATATGTTAAATGATCAGCAGTACTTCAGCTGGTCCGTGTGGTCACAAGAATTAAAGTTTGAACTACACAATGCCTACCACCACAGAAGAAGGTACGCAGTGTTCACCAGGCTCACTTCTTAACCCCTCCCCACTCAACATAATACCAACTATATTTGAAAATATGGGCTGGGCAGAAGATAGCTGCTGGTTACCACTGAGTTATGAGTTTTATTAGTCATCTGTCCACAGGGCTGTGGCGTAGTATAAGGACTCTGCACAGGAAACATCCTTGGGGGTGTCCTGGCATGTTCCATAAATGTCAGCACCCATCACGCCATGTGAGAAGGACCTCCATCCTCTCTGCTGCCCTATCCTGGGAGAGTATGCAAGCAATGACCAAGAGCACATGTATCACAGAAGCTTGGTATTCAACAGGGACTCAGCAAATGCTCACTGGAGGCAGCATGAGTGTGATCAGAGACACATGCAGGTTCTGGTTGTACTGCTTCCCAAATGTGTGGTTACCTCTGCACCCCTGTTTCTTCATCTGTGCATTGGGAGGAACAATTCCTCCTGGTGGGGTGAATGTAGTGGTGCTCATCAGACACAGTAGCATCTGGACTGAGCAGACTTGGGAGTGAACTAGTGTGGGTCTCAGGATGAGGACACTCCACAGGACCTCGTGAGACTCGCAGGGGCTGAATGGTCTGTAATAGAAGGTAGGGATATGAGCTGGGCTACTCTGTGTGTCTCATGGATGATTCTGTGTTTGATAGCTTTGCTGTGGACTCAGGGAGGAACAGGTCTCACTGGGAGCCCCTCTTTCTTGCCCCAGTTTAGGGTAAAGAGGCCCTGGGAATCCCTTCGATGAGGGGGCCCTTCTCTGCCTCCTCGGCTTTGTGAGTGTGGATCATTCATGGGCACCAGATCCTGCTTGGGGCACTTTTCTTGTATCCTTGGAGGAGCCTCCTATTTTGCAAGTAAAGAAATCAAGACACAGAAAGGTCCCAGAGTCACATAGGTGGTAAAGGGTGGAGCCAATATTTGAGCTACAACTGAGCCCCTGGATGAGTTTTCTGCCTAAAAGACAGTCTTGCCAGCCCAGTAGCTAACGCCATGATCCCCTTCCTACACTGGTCACCAGGGTTCAAAGCTAGATCTCTTCCTTTGTTCTCCAGGCCTCAGTTTCCTCATCTAAAAAAGTCACAGAACCCCTCATCAGGCCCCAGGGAGGATAAGTGAGGGGCTGTGTTTGGAGTGACAGGCAATCCGGAGTCACTAACAGCTCGCTCTAATCCTTCCACATTACCCTTCTTTTCAGTCCTGCGCTTGGTACTGCACGCGTCTCTAGCTTTCTTATTTCTCTTGCTTGCTGCCATCTCTTCTGAGGCATATCTGTCTTGCTTTGAAAAGCTTAGCTTTGTCACTTTCCTCTATTTCTCGCTCCCTTCTGGGTCCTAAATCCTGGCTATGCGTTTACTCACTGTATAAACTTAAGCAAGGGCAGGGCAGCCCACGGGGACACTCTGGCTTCGTGCCCTAGACAGTTCTCCTCCCAGTTTCAGTCCAGAGGATTGGATTCTGCAGGTCAGGGACAAGGCAGGGACTCTGCATTTCCCTCTACCAGCTCCTACTCACACCGCCCGAGTGAGCTGGTGACTCTTCCCCTATACAACGAGTGCCAACATCTGCCCTGTTTCCTCGCCTGTAAATTAGGGGTTAATCAAAACCTACCTTCCAAGGCTATACAGGTGAAATGATTTCTCTGGAAAACAAGCATATCCTTTTTCCTGCCCTGGCCTTGCATAATTTCTTTTGTCTCTGTCTCCCATTCTCTTTTTCTTTCATTTCATTCTCTCTCCTCTCTCTCTCCCAACTCCCCACTTAGAAGTAGACCCAACTCCACAGCCCAAACTGAAAATTGAACACAGTGGCCCTTCCTCAGAGACTGGAGGCCCCAAGACCCTGCAAATGGCCTACCAGGCTCCTCTGTTTCCACCCCCTTACACCCAGGCTGTCCCCAAGATCTAGTCTCCTGCCCCTGCAGCCCAGGGACGATGGGGGCTCCATTGTGTGAGAATGGCCCTGCTGCTATGGAAACCAGCGCTCAGGAAACGCTTTGAGAAGATCCATTCCATGGAGCAGCCTGGCCTTGGGGGAGGGGAGAGGCCAAACTCTGCGCCTTGGACTTTGCCCTCCCATTACTGGCCATGTGGTGGTAGGTGAGTCACTTAACCTCTCTGAGTCCTCCTCTCCCTCCCAGCCTGGGAGCCGCAGCCCCCATTAGCGGTGGGTAATAAGGGCCCCAATGACTGAATGCTGTGCTGCGGCTTTCAAGCCTGAAGACACGCCAAATTGTCGTTTGCTTTCATTATCGCGAGCTCAAAATATTCCAGTGCCAGCTTGCTGTGCGACCCTGTGCAACCGAGGGCCGAACGATTTTCATGACAGAATTCCCTCTCGCAGAGGTGCGGAGTTCGCGTGCGTGAACCTGTGTACCGCCAAGTGCAGAGCACAGCTGCCCTGAGCCCCAGCCCCGGTGAAAAACCTGGAGGCGCAGTTCCTCTGCTAAAGAGGAAAAGAGAAGTGAACATGGTTACATCCTGATTACCTCATCTGAGCTGGGGCCCCAAGACCAGGGAAGTCATCTGAAGATGCCATTTCCTCGAAATACCTCTCCAGGCCCTCAACCAGCCTAAGCCTAAGTTCAACAGCTTGTCCCCTAGCTCTGTGACTTTATCACCCTGGGGTTGTGACTGCCATCCCTGAGAAGGCAGGGGTTGTGTCTTTGTTGGCCATTGAAACTTGGATACCCACAGCCTGGCCCAGGGCCTGTACCCCTGTGGGCTGTCGGACAGGTGGGAACTGGTGACATCTGGTGACACATTTCCCTGCTGTGCATTGGCATCCTCATATACATTTCGCTACCCATAACACCCTGCACACACACACACACACACAGTTGTGTTGTGTATATACAGCAGCCCCCCACAAACACACATCCACTGTGTTCAACAAGGACTGGTCCCACTGGAAACCTGGGGTCCCCTGAACAAACCACACATTTTCCCACCTCCTTGCTTTTGGCCCTACGGTTCCCTCCTTGGAGAACCCATCTCCAGCCCCTTGACCCTGGGCCCCACCTCACTCACTAACTCTCCTGACTTGCGGAGAACACTGTGACTTGCCCAAGATCACACAGGAAATTGTGTGGCCATAGAGCCTATGTTAGAAGCTAAGCCTCCCGGGACACTGAGTCCAGCTGCTCCAAAAAGCCTCCGTGCATTCATTCTGCCAGCCAGGCTGTTTATTTGTTTTCCCAACAAACATTTATTATGCCCCAGGCAGGCTGCTCCAGTGCTGGGGACCCAGCCATGAACATGGCCAGCCGAGAATGAGAGAGCACGCAGCCCAGAGAAGCAGACAGATGCTAAACAAGTAATTACAAGCATGATGGATGCCACAGAGGAAAAGCAGAGGAAGCCCCTGGGAGGGGACAATAGGAGGATGCCAATGTTCCCCATTTGTGTGAGGGTTTGTGGCAGCCTCGCCGCAAAGGTGGTCCTGCCTGCACAGACTCCCCTGTGTGAGGCCCCCAGGTGTGCAGACTCAGAACCCTGGGGAGGAATGGTTCCTCCTGGATTCACATCAAGGAAAAGCAGCCTGAGGTTTAAGGACCAAGTTAGAGAGGCTGGGGAAAAATGTTTTCTAATTATTCACCACATCCTGGGTGGCTAATTCACCCTGCCAGGATTCTGAAGCATGTAGAATTAACCTTAGCTTGCAGATGGGTAAACCAAGGTCTAGAAGAGCCCAGTGACTCATGCCTGTTGAGCAAGGTTTTGAACCCAAGGCTGTCACATTACACATCTCCAGGAAGGTCCTTAGAGGTGGCCTGATTCCCAGTAGCCCAGCACGTAGTCCTGTTGTTTGCAATTAACAGGGAAAGCAACCAGCGCTCACGGAGTCAGCATTACCCATTATAGGGCGCTATCTGCACTTCGTGAGAGCATTTTAACAACATGTGATAGCACTAAACATTGCCATGAGTGGGTGGCCAGCCAGGTGCCTCCAGTTACCAGGCTGTGGGGTCTCAAGTAAATTGTCTAACCTCGCTGAACTCCATTTCCCAACGACACCAGGGTGACTGCGAGGACTTTCACCACTCAGGTCTCTCTGCCTTCACTCTTCCTCTCCATCCCCCCACACCAGGCACCCTGGCTCCTCTCCTCTCAAACGTGCCAGCTCCTGTCCTTGCTCAGCAGCTTTGCATATGCTGTTCCCTTTGCTGGACACTCTTCCTCCACACATCTACCTATCTTTTCTGAAATGTCACCTTTGCTTAGAGATTTTTCCTGACCATCCTGGCAGAAATCATCCACCCTGGATACCCCCTCAGCCTGCTTCATGTTTCTGCCTTGCATTATTATGACCAGCTCTTATTCTCACCTCCCCTTACCGTACGGGAAAGGCTGTGGTTCACAGTTTTTCCCCAGCCAAGGCATTTGACCAGGGCCACCCAGAGTTAATAAGCATTTGGGGGCTCAGTCAAGGTCTCTGCACTTCCACTGCCTGTGCAGACCCCTGGCAGTCAGAATGCCCCCTTCCCTCAACTGGTGGCAGGGCTAGTTCCCAGCATTCTGCCCCTAGCCTGGTAGACAGCAGAGCACAATTGTGACTGTGCAAGCTTTCTGTCTTTGAGGGGGCACTCACCCAGGCTGTACCAGTCACAGCAAAGACTCCAGAGAAAGGGGCAATGGATCCCCCTGGGCCTCTGCTGGCGCCCTGGAGCTGGCAGGCAGTGGGAAACCAGGCCTCAGCTTGGCAGGGCCCTGGTAGGGGCTCAGTGCCGAGGGCCAGGGCCCTGCCAGCCTCTCTCCCCCAAACAGCTACCAATTGTCCTGGTGGCTCCTGAGTTCCCTGAAGACCTCCCCACTGCCACTCTCTCATGGGGACACCCACTCTCAAAGGGGCTACAGTAGGCCACTTCCGGCCACAGTCAGGAAGGCTGAACAGGCATGGTGGTCCCAGCCTCCCAGTAGGCCCTAGGACTTCCGAGCCCTGCTGGGAGCTCACAGCCTGGGACTTGGCAGAGAGCAAGTGAGGACAGATCCCAGGGGGTGGAACAGAGCAGGCCTTCCTCCTGGTATTGGCATGCAGGTGCTGGCCCCAAACATAGCTGGAATCCATCAACAGAGAATAAAACTCAGGGAGAACAGCCTCCAAGACAAATGGCTGCAGGCAGAGATGACAGCCACTGTTGCCCCCCGAGGCTTGGGATACTTCAGGCTACTCTGATGGGTTCATCCAACCCTTACAACAAGGAGGTAGGAAGAGTGGGACCCCAATTTCTCTTCCTTTTCTCAGAAAGGGAACTGTGGCATAAAGGGAAACCACTGACCTAGAAGGAAGCCAGGCCTAGAATTCAGGCCTCCCTGTGACAGAGGCAGCACCTTACCTGCTCAGTCATCTCCTAGCCCTTCTGTTTTGGGGCTCAGGAGGGGTGCTTCCCAGACCTCACATGGCCATGACAAAGCCTCAGCTCTCAACCCCAGAGCAGCAGGTCTGAGTCCAGCTGCAAAGAACTTGCATTGGAATAGGGTTCAGGGACCTTCATTAAAAGCTCGCCCAGTGCCACCCCAGACCCAGCAGGGTTGATCAGTCTATCTTTCCCATGCAGACCTTGTTCATTATGAAGCATACCTGAGTTTGAGAACCACCAGCTGGAGGCAGCACTGGCCTAGACAGGATCAGCTTTGTGTTTGTCAGGTGGATAGAGCCTTGATGAGCTGCCTAGGCGGGATCTTGGGACAGTGATAACAACTGCTTCTTAGTACCTGGTGCTACTATATGCTAGGTTCTCCTTGGAGTGCTTCATGCTCATTTCGTCCCCAGCACAACTTCATGCAGGAGGCAATGCTTCTTTCCTCATAATACATATCAGAACACTGAGGCACAGGAAGCTAAAGCTCTCTCATTCAAGGTTGCCCAGCTAGAAATGGCAGAGCCAGGGTTTGAACCCAGGTGGAGGCTCCAGAGCCTGCTCTGTTACTCCTCCTTTGCCCCCATCCTGGAATCCACACTCTAGTGAGAAAGAAAGAAGCATATAAAATCATGGGAGTCTGCTTTAAGGGAAGGGTGTGCATGGGCTGAGGAAGTACACAAG
Source organism: Dasyprocta punctata (assembly GCA_004363535.1). Classification (NCBI taxonomy): domain Eukaryota; kingdom Metazoa; phylum Chordata; class Mammalia; order Rodentia; family Dasyproctidae; genus Dasyprocta; species Dasyprocta punctata. The sequence goes on from RJWM01000722.1 coordinate 11,155, forward strand.
GTCCCCTAACACACAGAAGGAAGTTTGTTGTAAAAAGCCCTCTTAGAGGTGTTGGGCTCTGACAGATGAGTAGGAGTTGGCTGGATAGCAGTGGTGAAAATGGTGCTCTTGGCAGAGGGAGTATGTACATATGGAGGCATTTCAGAGAAATGCGATGTAACAGCCAATAGTTGTGGGGGAATGTTGGTGACTTAGAGACCTTGATGATGTCCTGGCAAAGGAGCTAGACTACACATCAAGAATGCCAGAGATGCTACTGAGGCATGGAGGTCACAGTCTGTCTGGAGAAGCCAGCCTGAGGCAAGGGCAGGTTGCACTGCAGGCTGACTCTGGGAACCAAGTGGCCAGGAGATGGTGGGGCAGAGCAGGGCAGTGACAGCGAGGAGGACTGGCCGAATAGATGAATAGGATGGGGCCCAGACTATGGGGAGAAAGACAGAGAGGTGGGCAAACGGGTCTGTGAACAGTCTGGAAACTGCCAGGACAGAGGCACCTGGAGTAACAATGGGCAGGGCAGACCATGAGTTCCTTGGTGACCATGCTGAGTTGGGCCCCATGGGATGGACATCCAGGAAGGTGTCCAGGAAGAGGCCCAAGACACCTTGGAAGAATTCAAGCAAGTCTGCAGATGGGTGAGGTCACCCCTGACAGGTGGAGGAGGTGGGCAAGGCTCCAGGGCCCAAGCACATTCCCCATCCTCCTCCTCTTCACACCTTCATGTGGAGGGCAAGGAGGGGCCACTTGATCTCTTGTCCTCTGAGCTGCACACAATTGTTCAGTGCAGATTTGCATTTTTTCTGGGTGACAACTGCCAGGCATCCTGCGCACATTGTGCTGGGGATGTTTGGCACTATGGAATCCTGGGATGGAAGCTTCCGAGGTAGCAAATTCTGCAACTCTTCCTCTCCCTACCCCACCCCCACATCACATATGCATCCCCTTTCCTTGCCCCATGTGCTTGCAGCGTGGCTGTGAGCAAGGTATCGCACTCTCCATCTGCTTCATCTCTACCAAGACCTGCTAATATGAAACTGCTTGAGGAAGAGGGTCTACATGGGACACACAAATAGGCTAAGTGGTGAATGAGGAGTGGGGTGCTGGGGTGGCTCCAGACCCCAACTGAACTCCCACTTTGAAGGCTACACAGCCTAGAGATGCCTATACCCCTACATTTGCAGAGGAAACCAAATGGTATGCAATCACATGATGGTGAAACATGCCAAATGCTGAATGCAGTGGGGTCCCTGGTTTATCTTTTAGTTTCTCTGTAAGGACTGGTGCCATGCAGCAATCCTGCCTTCACACAGAAGGCACCTCGGACCCCTCCCTCCAGGCCAGCCCTGTGGGGACTGCACACAGGCGTGTGCCAGTTGAGCCCCTTCCTCTCTCCAGTGCTAGAGTTTTGGTGGCTGAGCAGGAGGCTGGTGGGCTGGGTTTCAGGCAGATCAGAGTTGTGGAGCTAGTGCTGCAACAAAAGGTAGTTGCATCAGATAATGGTAAAGTGTCTTGTTATTCACAGTTATGTAGCAACGACTGCAGCAGAGGGAGGGAACACTGGAAACCCACAAGATAAGCAGAGGATGAGATTGCTAATCACCAATCAGCCTGGAGAGTTCATGGGGGCCCACAAGCCTGGACAGGAGCTGCAGAGGGCTACCTTTGGGCAGAGGGTAGTGGGTGAGGCTGGGCCACAAGGCAAAGACCCAGCTGGCTGCAAAATCAAGAAGCACACCCTTCACCCCACCTATTTCCCCTGATGGAGCTCTGAGTTCCCAGAACTCAGACTGATGACAATCCTGGTATCTAGCCTCCTGAGTAAAAGCTTAGGTGCTGAGCCAGAGGGAAGGGGATTGAATCGCAGCCCACCTTTTACAAAGTGGTGAGGTGTACATGCATTTGACCTTGCTGGGCTTTCTGGAAAATGGGATGATACTACCACAGGTCATAGATTAAGGCTATGTCGACCATCATCTAACAAATTTCATGAAGTCCCTACAACATGCCAGGCACTTTCCAGATTCTGGAGATTCAGACCAGAAATATATGACACTGAGAAAGATTTCATCCCAGTGGAGAGGGGCACAAAAAAATAGCACAAATACTAGAAAATCATAAGAGCTGTGAAATGTGGAAGTGGGATAACTGGTGGGTATGGGTGGAGACTATTTTAGAGAATGCTGAGGGAAGGTCATGCTGAGCAGAGGACATTGGACTTAAAGGGCTCATTCAAGGAGAGAAGACCAATGTGGTTGACGCAGAGTGGGCAGCAAGGGCAATATGAGTTGACTGGTCGCATGGAGCAGCACCAGATTAGCATCTGGGTAAGATTTTAAGCACTATGGCAGCTGTTGGAGGTTCAAAAGCAAAGGAGGGACGTGATCTGATTTTAGTTGTTTTGAGGCATCTGGCTGCTGGTGAGGAACGATTGAGGGGCCTGTAGGTAGAGGGGTGCAGAGAAGAGGCTCTGATGCTGGTGGATGAGAGTACAGCAGGGGACAGTGGAAAAAGGTGGCAGACGAAACAGGACTGGGTTCTAAAGGTACTGTCAATCGATCCTGTGAATGATGACAGAATAAGAGAAAGAAAGTGGACAGAGAAGACCAGGGTCAAATGAGGCTGTGGGAAAAGACTTATTTAGATGGCACCTGACACACAGCAAGTACTTGATAAATGCTGTCCTTAGCAAAAGCACCATGATCGGCACTAAGCACAGCCTTCCAAAGGACAAGGCCTGCAGATCACTAAAAGCAACATTTTGGCTCTCACTTTCCAGAGTAGGCCAGTTGATCTCAGCGGGAAGAATAGGGAACTTTCTGTGCTAGGAGGGGTCAGGCAGTCATATCCAGTGTGGGGAGTCAGCATGTCAGGTAGGTGCTTGCCCAAGGTCACTGAACTTGTTAGGGGCAGAGAAAGAATGAGAAACAAATGTCCTGATTCTGTGAAATCCTTGCTGGGATCTGGAAAGTCTGTGATTCCCAGGCGTGAATCTTGGCAGCACCTTCCTCCACATCCGCTGAGCCATAGGCGATGAAATCTATTTCCTGACCGCTCTTGGAGACCACACACGCAGTGACAGTAGCAGAGTCCAACCTCAGAGCCTCTGCACTTTCTCTTTCCTCTTCCTGAACCTTATGACTGCTGCAGGTCACCTGTCCCCTCTCCACCTCTCACTTCAGAGTCCTGTTTCCCCACCCTGAGCAGAAGCTCAGGTCATCTGAGGGTCACGTCATTACCACTGCCTCATCTTCTGTAATGGGAAGAAGGCATCACCAGTCTTATGCCAAGGGCAGCTGGCATGGCTGAGGCCACTCCATGGCACTGCAAGCCCCCGTATGAACTGGCTTTGGCTCCTGTGGCCAGAGTCCAGGCAGAATTCCCCTGTCTCCCTCCTCATTCCACTCGGATATGAGTCAGGGAATGTCCCATGAACAGTCTTCCTCTCTTCTTTGCAGCCACGAGAGCGGGAACAGGCCTGCCCTGGTGAGCAAGGAGAGGAGGAGCTGATCCCCAAACTTCCTTTTCCTGGCAAAGTCTGCCAGGAGCTTCTAACAACAGGCAACCGCCTCACTCCCTTGCTGCAGGGCCCAGCCTCATGCTGGCTCACACTCAGGACATGGGCTTTATGCTTAACCCCAAAGCAGTCCATGCCTCACTCGAGGCCAAGTTCAGACAAGAGGCAATCAGGGGCTTAAGTGGCTGCCAGAGAAGGCCAGCCGCTGGTTATTAAATATTAAGTGAAGAGAGCCTGTGAAAATATAATTGCAAATGAGACTCTGAAGCAGATGTTGCCAACAGCTTGGACCCACGTTTGCATTTGGGTCCAACAGGGGATTTAAAGTCACCAAGCTGGGCTGCTAGCAACTTCTTCGCATTTTCTAGGCACCTGCTGGGTGCCAGGCCTTAAACTAAATACTGCAAGTAGAAGATCGACCATATATGGTGCCAGCTTCAAGAGGTCCCATGTTTGGTGAAGAAGGCAAAGTAAGCAAAACCCCACAGACACAGGCAATCCTGGGGCTGGTGCAGGCCTGGAAGGGCCCGAGGAACTGAGGCTTCAGAGAGCAAATGATCTGCCTTTAAAGAATATATTCAATCAGTAGTCATTCAACAACTATTCATTCAATACCTCCTGTGTGCCAAATGTTGTAGATCTTAGGAAATAAAGTATTAGATAAGTCGAACCCTTTCTTTCATGGCACTTACAACTGAGAGGGAGCTGGCACAGATAAATAAGGATTCCCACCATAAAGAAGCAGAGTCTGTGAGAAGTGAGGATTTCAGTGTGGCTGGACATGGGTGGGAGAGAGGGAGGAAAGTTATCATGCTAAACAGCTTGGGTGAGTCTTGGGGGATTTCAAAGAACAGTGAGGTGGCCTCTCTCAGGGACAGTGTATGGTTCCTAGGGCTCCTGAGAAAAGACATAGTCTGGTCTAGTCTGGTCTAAGTCTGCTGTCCTGAGAAGTAATAAGAGGAAGGAGACACTTCAGTGGACACCCTGTCTACTGAGGCTGCCTGGTTAGCCTCCCACTCCAACCTACACTTTGATGTGGGTTATTCAGTCTCCACCGCTGAAGGATCTTGCAGGAGCCAAGTGCTGCCCCTTGACTCTCACCTGCAGGCTCCTTCGCCAGCTCCTGAACTGCTGGAAACATATTCTCAGGACACAGGAGCCTTTGTGCTGCTGGGAGCAGAGTCCCTACAGCAGGTGGTAGGGATTGATATGAGATTCCAGACCATACAGGCAACAAATCCTTGCTAAGCGAGAGAAGATTCCAGTTCAGCATCCCCAGAAAAGATCCTAGCTGGCTGGACCTCTGTCCATTGCCCTGGGGGGAGGGGGTTCTGAGCTTTCAAGGTCATTCCCTGGCCATGAATCTATGGGAAGAAAGACCAGAATGGGGGAGGAAGAGAAGAGCTGCATTTGAAGATGCCAAGACTCCAGAAGCATTCCAATTCCTGAATATGGTTCTAGTAGGCTAACACTGCATTAGTGTAAGACCCTAGAATTCTGTAGATTTAAAATGCTATGACTCTAGAATTCTGTGATTCTAAGAGTCTAATGTGATTTGGGGAAGAAAAACATCATAGCCATCGCCTCTTCTTAATAGAATGCATGCCTCTGGAGAGAAGCACACACCCAGAACTGCAAAGCCAAGCAGGCTTGTTTCCCCCTTTTCTGCCTTTAAATCATCTCACTCCTCTCTGTGTGTGCTCATCTGCACACCCCCTTTCAGGCCCTCCCCCAAGCCTGGCAGCCACGCATTTGCCATCTGCATATAACCCAGTGATTAGTACCGTGGAGCAGCAGAGGAGGGTGTGGAACCCTTGCTGCCTGCCAGTCAGATGTGCTGCAGGGAGTCACCCCAGCTCCCCAAAAGGGCTAAGCAAGGGAGGAGGGATGAGAGGTACAGGCACACCGACTCAGATACACACACAGTACAACACACAAAAGGAAACACCAGGCTCACAGACACAAAGACATGGGGACATGCACACCACACATCAACATGTGCATGACATTTATACATGTGCAAACCACCAGAGATATGCAACCCCACAGTGATACACACCCCAGCACACCAGCATGCAACAGTACAACCAAATACACCGCACACATGATATTGGCAGACAGACACACACACACACACATGCACACACACGGGTAAACCCATGCAAACAAGTCCAAGTTTGTAGATGCACACTTAGTTACATAAATCCCCAATCCCCAGGAGGACAACGGCACTGAGCTGTTGACACTACATGAGTTGGCAGGAGAGTCACCCTTCCCATCCCCATTTCCCACTCCTACTCATTCATGGACCATTATTTAAGGACTACTAGGCACCCAGCCTGGCCTTGGGCCCTTGGGAGGTCCCAAGGCCGACACAGACAGGTGGAGGCAGGAAGCAGTTCAGTCAGGCCCTGGAAGCAGGGAGGCAGCCAGAACCCAAGGAGCCATACAAAACTGATTGTCCAGAAATGTAGTGAGCTCCCCATCACAGGAGATAATCTAGTAGTGCAGAGGATTTTGTTATCAGATGGGTGAGTGGGTGGGACTGAAGGCCTCTAAAAATTGCTTCCAACTCTCATACTCCTATTTCTATCAGTTCTGCTTGGCTTCAACATAGTGGTCCTCACCTTAGTGTTCCAACACCGGGAGCCCTTTGTGGTAGTGGCACAGACCCCTACCAACTACCACATAGCCATTCACCTGCCTCAGGTCTCCACGATCCTGCTGTGGCTGGAGGCACTACAGACAGGTGCCTGTGGCCCTGCAGACTAATGACTAGGCCATGCTGCCTCTGGCAGGGGACTATCTCCATAGGCTAGCAGTCACGGAGTGAGGCCTGGGAAGCCAGGTAGGAGCGGCACTAATGGACCTTGTAGGGACTGGTCTAAGAGATGCTGCTAAGGGCAGACACATACCCCTGTGGAGTAACTCTTTTCCCATGAAAACCCACATTCATCATTACCCCCACTGGCTTATTTTCTTTTGGACCCTGGTTAGGAGCAGATGCACTGAATTAGGGTCATAGGCCCCAGACTGAACCTTAAGATTATAAGTCTCCGTGTTTTCTTCCTGCTTGGATAGGTTATGAATCCCCCAAATCTTTCCAGGAAGCAGGAGGAAGAAAACATCCTCACTGCTTCCCAGAGAGGGTCTTACCCTTGCCAGAGGTCACACAGAAATTTGTTGTATAGAGGATGGAGCTAGACCGAGGGCCTCCTGTCTTGGGGGCTGGTTCTTTTTAACTCCCAAGATTTACAAGATCCCTGTCCCAGAGAACTTGGGCTGGACAGGATGGTAGGCTGGCATCTGGAAATAGCAACGGGGCCACATGGCCCCTTCTCCACTTCCCCAGGCTGTGCTGATTGGAGCCAGCTCTAGAGAGAGCCTGCCAGGAACAGCTGGGGCAGAGAAAGAGGGACTTACACAAGCCTGGCTAAAACTAGGCTGGTTTGTCCTAACTCCAGCCCCTAAGACACCCAGTCTATGCTTAGGAATCTTCTCAGGTAAGTAGAACTCATTCCCCTAGTTATTTTTCCAAACATGGGAGATAATTAGGACTCAGATGTACTGAGCCAACTCTGTTGTCCTGCAGCGAGCTAGTATTTCCCACACAAATCATCGCTTCATGTCATCCCCCCAGCAACTCTGCAAGGCCCCGCAGGTAAGAAAACCTGAAGGCTAAAGGGGTTGAGTGATTTTCCTAAGGTCACTCAGCTGGTTGAAAATAGTATTTCGTCACCCCGTTGTGTTTTCATTACCACACTGTCAGAGCTCAGCACTGCAGGGGCCACACAGTCTCCAACCCTGTCCCCTGGGCAAAGCCCAGGGTGCTGTGGAAGCAGCTGTCAGCAGTGCTAGATGGGAGGATGGGCTTGGGCTTGGGTTGTTCTGAAGCTGGGTCTCTTCTGTTATCTCTGCCTGGGAGCTGCCAGCCCTTCTGACTCGGAAGGAAAAGAGGGCCTGGGCCAGTGGGAGCCAGCAGAGGTCACACTGAGAGGTTTGCTGTCACCTTGTAACCCAGTGCCAAATCAGGAAGAGGTCATTTCCAGGAAACAAACTTCTTTTGCTGTTTTCAGCAAAAATAGGAGGTGAGACAAAAATCTCCATTACCAAAAAGTCCTGGAGAGACTGGAGGAGGAGGCTCCCAGGAAGTCACCAATGGAGTTGTTGGGTTCCAAAACATCTGCCTGCCTACAGCCTAGCCCCTCTCAGCACCAGGAAGCCAGCTAAGGCCCAGAGGTGGGGTGGGACTACTGATACTGCCATGCACAAAGCCAGAGCCTGAGCCTCTCTGCATCTGGTGGGAGCGACTGAGGGTAACAGCTTTGCCTGGGCTCCTTCATCCACATCACTCAGAGGACAGCAGATTAGGGATCAGTTTCTCTTGCAGAACAGGGAAACCCAGAAATGGAAGTTATTTTCACACAGACACAGAAAGTACTGTCAATCATTAGCTTAAGATTAAGATAAATGGGCCATGTAAAGACTGACAAACAAACAGTGGTCTTCAAAATTTTTGTGCATTCACTAACACTTTAAACCTGCACCCCAATGTGTACATATGTTTATTTAAATACACTTTTTATACTACAGTATAGTTGCTAGCACATACACAGAAATATATAAACTTGAAATAATGAAATAAAAATACATGTATCATTATGTTAAAGGACATAGAATTCCAAGGAAAGTGAAGTAACATTTATTGAGTACCTCCTATATGCATATTACTCATATTATTCCTCTGAATCTTTAAAACAGCCCCATAAAAATGCTACCTGTTCTTCCATTTTCCATGTGAGAAACTGAATGACACACAACTGGAATTCTCTGCCCTCCTTCCAGCCACCTGTAGCTGGCAGGGATGGAAGCCGGATCTCCAGGGTCTGGCTGGCTCCAGAGCACTCTGGCCACCTTGAGGCTCCACACCTTGCCAGGACAGAGAGGGCCTTGTAAGGAGTCAGGGAAAGACCCATCTGGGTTTGGGGGTTAACGGTTGCAAAGCTGGGGTCTTGGGATTGGCAGGAGGTTCTGTGTGATGTGTCAAGAGCCTGGAATGAGAGCCTTGAACGTGAGCAGCAGATGAGACATCAGATTGAGCTGGATACAGTTGGTTCTTTCCTTTATCCTCGATATTCAAAGTGCAGCCCAGGGGCCTCCCCTGGAGTTTGTTGGAGATGAGGACCTGGACCTTACTGAGGACCTACTAAGTTTGAATCTGCATTTAACAACAGCAAGGTTGGAGAAGCCCAAATTTGGGGCTCTTTCCTCTCCAGTTTTCCCAGTTTTGGATCTTGAGGAGTCCCTGGGCATCTGAAGTAGCTTCCAAGAATATCCCCCATTGCTTGTGCTGGAGCGCTTCACCTCATCTCTCATAGCTTCCATTTCTTAAAGGAAAAGCTGATGCCTCCTTAGGGCTGGGCCCTGCTCTCTCTCTCTCTCTTTGTCCTCCCATCCACTCTGTCTCCATCCTCCTCACAGGAAGCAGGAAGCAGCTCCATCCACCAGGACACCGACCACCCCCACCCCAGGGATCCAGGCTCCCCTGTCCTTGCACTAATTGGGCTTGGTGCTAGATGTCTTTTCACCTGGCATCCTGTAGCTGTTATGCTGACTTCCTTCAGAAAGTTCTGCTCCCATGACTGTCTCATTTCCAGCACTTTGCCTGACCCTTGGCCCAGAGAAGGTGCCCAGTAAACATTTGCTGACCAAATGAAGGCTGTGCCCCTGTCCTGCCCTCCCTTGGGACCCTCTGTCCCTAAACACCAAGAGGCTATGGGGCCTGAAGTAAGGGCAGAGGCCCTTGGACCCAGGTCCAGCTTTCCAAGACCACCATGGGGCCAGTCCTGTGGGATAAAGCAGCATTCCATGTAGCCTGAGACCCTGTGGCATCTCCAACATTCTCTCATTCTCTCCAGCCTCTCCCTGTTCTCCACAGCACCATCTCCATTTCAGACTGTGCTGGACACAAGCCCTAACTTAGGATGCTCTTTTGCAAAGTCCCTGAAGTACCTGTTTTCAAAGCCCAGTTTCTTGTTTGCAGATGGGGAAAGAAACACCAGGAGAACCATGCAGATGGAGATTCTCCAACATGGTCTTTGGCATCCACAAGCAGAGAGGTCACCCCTTTTCCCTGAACCTCCATCTCCTCATCAGTTCAGTGGCTGCAGCTTCTGCTTTCTTTGCTGAGAGGCGGTGTGCCTCATGGAGAGAGGAGACTTTTAACAGTGGAGTTTCAGGTCTGAACCATCCCAGTGTTTTCCAGGCACTGGGGGCTGGGCTGGAGAGTAAGGGTGGGTTGGGAATGAGGAGGACGGAAGGGCCTTGGGACTGAAAGATCTGGACACGTTGCCTTGCCTTGGCCCAATCCAGTGTACCACCCAGCCAGCCTTTCCCCACACAGAGCCTTGGTTTGTTCTTTCATATGAATGAGTAGAGGTAAGATAACCTTGTCTGAGCTCAGCCTGCACCCACGGAGCACCAAGCCACAAGGGTCTGGAAATCAGTTCGGGTGCTTCCCAGGCCACCTCCCCCTTTCTCCTGTGGCAATGGCAGCCTGGAAACTGGAGGAGCCACTAGCTACCACTAGAAGCCACAGTCCCAGCTCACCAGAAGCTGTTGTGGAGAAAGTGGTATGCATTGCCTGGGCTTTTCCTGAGAGCTGGCTAGTTTCTGCCAGGAATGGACACTTCCTCCCAGGAACAGGAATGAGGCCAACTGGAGCCTTGGCTTCCCTAGCTAGGAAGGTGGCCAGAAGTTCAGCAACAGTGCCTATTCCTTGAGGAAGCCCAGGTCAAACCAAGCCCTCGGAAAAGAGGAGCCTGGATCCCTGGGGTGGGGGGTGGTCGGTGTCCTCATGGATGGAGCTGCTTCCTGCCTGACTCCTTCACACAGTCAGCAGCTATTGCCCATGTTCTTACCTGAGAACTTCTGGTTTTATTCCAAGAGATGAAATGAAAGGCTCCTGGGAGGTTTTGACTGAAAGAAGGGTAAGGCAGGGAGTCCAGAGAGGAAGTAGGGAGCCATCAAGGAGCTGAGAAATGCATTAGTCTAGGTGAGAAACACAGGTACAGACCAGTGTGTGGGGCAGGCAGGAGGGACAGTGGGATTCTGGGTTTTCCTGTGATGGCAGAGTCACTGGGATTGGCCAGCAGGATGTGTGTGGAGAATAAGAGGTGAGTAAAGGACTCCAAGGTGTGGGCCTGTGAAACCCCATAGGTGGGACTGAGATGGAGGAGGTGGGACAGAAGCAAGCACATGTCGTGCACAGCTGTCTTCTGCTGATATATGTATATATATATATATATATATATATATATATATACTCTTTCTCCTCTCTCCCACAAATCCTGCTCTCAACCTTTTTTTGGATGAGGAAACAGAAGCTAAGATCCACCCAGAATTGTACAGGTAGCAAGGGACAGAACCAGAAGTGAGTTCAAATGTCTCAGCCCCAGAGCTGTTGGTCCCATCAGAACTGGGAAGTTAGTATTCTGCCCACCAAGTCTTACATGCCCATGACCCAGTAGCATGCCAGTATTGGATTGCTCAGAAAGAAATCCTCAAACCAGCCCTCAATGCTGCTGGGGACCCAGAGCGGGGTGTCCCAAGCTCACAGCAAAGTAGAAGTCAGAATGTGCAGGGTTGGGGAGCTGGGGCTGGGAATGAGCCCAGGATTCAAAGCCTGGCTCAGTAGCTTTTGAGCTGTGGGCTACTGGACGAGATGCTTAAACTATCTGCCTCAGTTTTCTCATCTGTGAAATGAGGATTAGAACTGCATCCATGTAAGAGAGCTATAGTGAGAAGTCATGCTGAAAACCTTTGAGGCAAGATTTTGGCAAGTACTCCCGTATTTTAGCAATGATTAGTATTCCTATCAGGTCTCTCGAACCCGGGTCTCTCAATGCACAACCAAGGGTACTAACTCTCTGCCTCAACAAGTATCCACCCTGCAGGGATCTGCCACCCCCCAGAGGTGGGAGAAGGCTCAGTTCCACACAGATGGGCTCTGCTTTGGGTGGAGCCAGATCCAGGAGCCCGAGAACAGTGTTTAGGGCCTGACAGTGCAGTCCCACCCCTGATGAGCTCGGGCAAACTGCCTGCCTGCCTGCCTGCCTGCCTGCCTGCCTGCCTGCCTGCGAGTGGCTGCGCGGCTGACTTTCCCGGGAAAGCACTAATTACCACATGGCTCCCTCGGGGTCTGGCTCTGTGATCCGTCACAGCCCCTCAGTCTGTGACTGCTGGCTACAGCGTCTGAGCCAGAGCTGTCCTACTCTCTGCCTTCCCCCTCAGGAGAGGACAGGAGCCAGGTGAGGGACAGGCTGACTCACAAACGGGGAAGCCGGGGCTGGGTTCACAGACCATTCCCACCTTGGCTTCAGCAGCCCCCTCATCAGTGGTTCTCAAAGTGTGGTCCCAGAGCAACAGCATCAACATTTATTAGAAATGCAAATTCTCAGGCCTCACCTGCGATCTACTGAATTCCACACTCTAGGGTGGGACCTTGGATCCATTTTTAAAATTCATCCAGGTGATGCTGACATCCGCTCAAGTTGGTGAAACCCAGCTCTGATTTCTGGGCAGCTGTGGCCAAAGATAGGGGGTTATGGAAGGGTCACTAAGAAGTGGGGTGAGTTAAAGCACAGGCTTGTGGAGCTATGCCTTCAAATCTATGCTCTGCTGATGCCTTACCCTGTGAGCTTGGAAAGGTTACTTTTTTATATAATATGTATTTATTGACAGCCTACTGTTTGCTGTTGAAGGCCCCAGCGCTGCAGCTCTGCAATAGCCAATATTAACTCTTCACCATTAGAAAAAACCTTTTAGATATGTAGCCCTATCATCACCCTAATCTGCAAGTGAGAAACAGATTACTGAAATATCTCTCCCCCTCTTCCAGCTAGTCTGAGAGAGCCCTGGGCTCTGAGCCTCAGGATCTGCTTCCAGAGCCAATCGATAAGCCACTGAGATACGCTGACTAGTAGCTAGTGAGAGCGGGACAAAAATGTGACACAGACACACACTCTGGGCAAGTCCCAATGATGCTGTGAAGGCAAAGTAGGGAAGTGGACAGGGCAGGGTAGAGCTGGGGATGACTACTCGTAAGAGGGTCTGGTAAGGCCCCTGAGGAGGTGGGTTATGACTAAGGAGCTCTGGAAGTCTGCTCCATAAGATGTAAAGTAAGGAGGTCATGGACTCCCTCCACGTGTGGCATGAGTACATCACAAAAGCAAGCCTGTAAATCACAGCAGATGTTGACTAAATGGCAACTGTTATTTTCTGCAGAATTGAGTTCAAATCCTACCAGCTTCAAGTATCCTTTAGATGTATACCTGAGGCAAGTCACTCCATCCCTCTGGGCCTGTTTCCACAGTTACATCATGGAATGATAGCAGTCACCCGAGAAGAGCTGTGGTGAACCTTGGCAATGACCCATCTAAGACCCTGAGTACAAGACAAGGCTCCTCCCTCCAGTCCCAGCCTTCTTTGTCTCTAGCCTGGTCAGCAGCCCCGCTTGGTTCCCTGGGCCAAGCAGCCCAGGAGTCCGCGCTGTTTTTATTTTTATTGTTCTGGCTCCACAGCTGAGGCCTCCAGCTCCAAATGGCTCCTCTTGCCCAGAAAAATAGGTCGTTGGCAGCTCCAGCCTCTTGACAGGCCCCACACAAAGGCAGCCTGGCAGGCTTGCCTGCTGACGCAGGCCGGGTTACGGGAAGGCAGGAGCAAACATGGTCAAGGCTGTACCTGTGTGGGCAGAGGGGGTCCCTGCAGGTTTCAACACACCTGGCACAGTGGCCCTGGTCAAGTCACTTTCTACCTCTGCTCTTGTTCCTCACCTCCGGAACCCCAGCAGAGCTCAGGGATTTCATGAGAGGACAGACATGCCGGGGCCTGCCACAGCAAATGGGGCATAATTCAGATACTTTTCACACATAGGGCCACAGTGTCCTCTCTTATCAAGATTGTCCAGTCATTACTATTCTGCACACTGAGGCTCAAACCCTTCTTTTTTTCCCCTACAAGTTGTGTAAGTTAAATAACCTGGCTGAGTCTTAACTTCAAAGGCCAAGATTCCTGCTCCCCACACTCATTCAGGTCTTCTCCTGCAAACCCCCAGAAACAGGGCAGGGATCACAGCTGACTATATAAAAGCATTCCCCGGGCTGCTGAGTGAGGGGTATAGATAGTGCAATGGGTCAGCCAGGTGAGAGATGTCAGAGGCTTGGCCCAGGGGAGTAGTGACAGAAGTACCAGCCCAGGACATTAGCAGCAGAGGAGCTGAGAGTGGCTTGGTTCTGGGTGCGGTAGGAAAGTCCACCCTTTGGGTCACTGACAGCATAGCCAGGGGTAGCAGAAAAGCCAAGAAGCCAGTGCAGGATGGAGACACTTCTGGCTTCCCTCTCTCTTCCCCCATGAGACCCCTTTTCAAAACTGTGCCTGCTTGCCAGGCATGGTGGTACACACCTGTAACCTCAGCATTGGGAGGCTGAGGCAGAAGGATCACTCCAAGTTCAGGGGCAGCCTGGGCTACATGGTGAATTTAAGGCCAGCCTAACCTACAAACAAAACAAAACAAAACTGAAAACAAAAAAACTGTGTCTGCCCTATCATCAGCACTCCTGGGCCCCTTTTCTGCTTATTCCTTCCCAAGCACCTATCCCCATCTAACACTAAATATTTTAACTATTGATTTCCTTGCCTCTTCCTGCTAGAATGTCAGCTCCTTAAAGGCAAGGATATGTGCGTATATGTGTGTGTGTGTGTGTGTGTGTGTGTCTGTGTGTGTATCTAACAGCAACATGCCCACTGCCTGGCATAGTGCCTGGCACATAGTAGATGCTTAATAAATAGTGGGGAGTGCCTGTTTGTATGAGGTGCATAAGAAGACACCTAGATTTTAATTCAGGGTAGCCAGATAGCTGCTATGGGAATGGATGATTTATATCAATTATCTGCCATAATCTTTCTATGGAACCTCAAGTGAATTGCCCCCCAATCTGTTCACTGCTCTCCATGGCTTCTGGTTTTAGATGAAAGGAGAAAAAGGGGCTCCCCCCTCCACCCTAGAGGCAAAAGGGGCCCTGCACTGGGAAACCCTGCTGAGCACCTTTGCCAAAGGTGCTGTATATAAATAGCAGGTGGTTCACTATTATCCTTCTAATCCCCAGCTTCCTAATCCCAGGCAGGTTTGTGTGTGCACCCTGGGGAACCATGAACAGCAGAGTCTTCTGGAAACCTCTGCAGGAGGCTCCCTCATCTCTGACCTTATCATAGCATGCCCCCCCACCCACCCACACACACATACAAATACCCTAGATGAAATCTGGTGCTGGAGCTTCACTGGTCACCTTCATGGTCCTGCCAGATGCAGATGTGGTCTGATGAGCTGAAGACTCTCCCTGTATCCCCCATCAGATGACCCCAGAGTAACTTTCCTCCTTGACAGCCAATTCCATCCTCCAGCCTGCTCTGCACTGGCAGGAGACTGGCCTTCGGAACACATTAGACCAGTGCAGTCCCCTGCTCGCAACCCTCCAACGGCTCCCATTTGCAGAATATTGCAGGCCCTTTCTCTTAGCCTCCAGCCAAGCTGGCCTCAGGACCTTTATCTATGCTGCTCCCCATCACCTTTCTCCCCACATCTTTGCTCCACTTTCCCCCACCCTGTCTAAATGAGCTCAGCCAGCTCACTCTCCAAGCTGAACTTCTGTGTTTGTTACTTTTTCTACTTGCCCACTTCTGTCTCCTCTACTAGAATGTGAAATCTTCCAGAATGGGGACCCATTGTAATCTCTCATGGTCAAAGAAATGAAAATCCCCCTGTACTTGAATGATGCCCAGAACCTGGGAGATTCCCAAGAACTGCTGCCAAACACTTACCTGCCAAACGTTTTCACTGCACCTGGCACATGCTAGTTTCTTTTTTAAATGTGCAAATATTAAGTCACCTAATCCTCACAATGGCCTTTTTAGGTTGGTCTCATTTCAGATGAGGAAGGTGGGGCACAGAAACTATAAGGTGTTTTCCCAAGTTTACAAGGTTCATAAGACACAGTAGGACATAAGCCCGGGGAGTTAGGGCCATTCTCTCAACAGCCTACCCTGTCTCCCTCCTGTCTTAGCAGAAAAGCAGGACCAGACATATCATCAGGCACTGGAGAGGAAAGGAGTGATACTGCAAAGGTCCTTAGCCTGGAAATCAAACATTCACAGCTCCTTCCCAGGCCTCACTGAGTCAGTGGCCTTCCACATATCTCCTCCCTCTCTGGGCCCCAGCTTCCCCATTCACCTAAAGGGGCCTTCTCCAGCTTTGTTTCACTCTCCCTTAACTGCCACCCTGTGAAGCCAAATTAGTTCTCTCTGAGCTTCCTTCCAACTCAGCAACTCTCCAATTAGTGGAGGGTCTTGAACTCCTTTCCTTCCCTCTGCTCAGGACCAGCATTCCAGCTCCCCAGCTCCCCGCCTGACCTGGCTGCTGCTGTGAACACAGACTCCTCAAAGAAGACCGAGAAAGCAGCGTTTTCCACCGGGAGGCTCTGTCCTCGGGGATCCAGCCTGTCCTCCTCTCCTCTTCCTCGCTGCCTGTCATTCTCTCGGAGCCCAGGCCTTTAAGGGGCCCTGTCCCCCACACCCATTTCTGGCCCTTCCCCACCTCCTGAGTCTGTCCTCCCTGGAGGGGCCCCTGGCCACGGAGAAGCCGTCTCGGGGAAGGGCCAGACCTTTCCCCTCTCTCTGCTCTCCCCGCCGCGGCCCCCTCCCGGCCGCTCTCCCCAGCGCCTCCCTTCCCGGCGGTACCGAAGTCCTTCCTACACACTCGCTATTTTTGTACCATCACTCTCTCCTTCCTCCCCCCCTTCCCCCTACATTCACTTCCTGCTTCTGCTTCCCCCCCGGACCAGCTCGGAAAGATTTAGGCCCCTCTGGCCCGCACATACCCCACCGCGGACCTTCTGCGTTGGGACCCGGGGGCAGGGCCACTTGGGGAGGGGCAAAAGACGAACCTCCCCACCCCCTCGGCTCCCCTCAGCTGCGCCGCCTGCAGCCTCTGGCGGGCGGGAAGCTGGGACCCAACGACCCGGCCGGAGCGCGCAGCCGGGGGAAGGTCGGCCGCAACTTCCCCAGTCCACCTTAAGACGAGGATGTAACCAGCTTGCGGCGCTGACCTTACAAAAACAAGTTTGCGCAAAGTGGAGCGGGGGGCCGGCGTCTGGGCAGCCCGGGCGGCGCTTCCAACGCCTCGCAGCTTAGCCGGCGGCGCAGGTCCGAGGTGGCGGGGGAGCAGAGCGGAGGGGAGGGGAGGGGAGAGGACGGCGCATCGGGGCCGGGGCGCGCTGCACGGGCTGGGGACTGGGGCACCGAGAACCGGAGCCGGAGCCACAGCCAGAGTCCGAACGGTCCGGAACCCGAACAGGCAGCGCGGCGGCGGCGGCGGCTCGGGACTGCGGCCGCGGCCAGTGCGAGGTGTGGGGGCCCGCGCGGGGGCCACACTCGCAGCCCTTCGGTCCCGCTGGAGGCGCACAGCCCCGCTCCCACCCCCGGGCACGCTGCTGGCGGCAGACGTGGGGCAAGGAGGTACCGGCGGTCAGACTCCGCAGCCTCCCTGGGCGGGCGCAGGGAAAGAACAGGCTGGGTTGCGGGCTCCGGGCTCCGAGCTCCGGGCTCCGGGCTCCGGGCTCCAGACTTCGGGCGAGCGCGGCGCCGGGACCTCAGTAGGCGCGCGGCACGGAGCCGGGCGGGGCAGGTGGCAGCGGCGGGGGCGGCTGTGCTCCGGCCGGGCAGTCGCGCTGCCCCGGCCCTGCCCTCGCCGCGCGCTCTCCCTGCTCTGCCGCGCTGTCTGGCTGTGCCGCGCGCCGCCCCGCGCGCTCTCCCCCTCTTCCTCGCGCTCCCCCTGTTTGCCTCCCAGTGTCTCTGGCGCTCCGCCTGGCTCCCTCGGGTCTGTCCCTCTCCCGCCTCCTCCGCCTCCGGGCCATCCCAGGCTTCGTTTCGCGCGCTCTCGGGTCTCTCCCTGCTGCGTCTCCCGATCTCTCCCGGGGCGCGGGGGTTGGGGGGGTCTCCCACCATCGCGGCGGCGGTAGCAGCGGCGGCGGCGGATCCTCTGGGCGCCGTGCTTCAAGGGGAGGGTAGAAGGAGGGGGAAGCCTTAGTCATTTCCCCGTTCCAGCCTGTGCCGCCCGGGCGCGCACTCACGGCCGCTTTCCCTCGCTCCGCAGCCGCGGCCCATGGAGCCCGCCGGCCCGGCCCCCGGCCGCCTCGGGCCGCTACTCTACCTGCTGCTCGCCGCGTCTTATGCCTGGCCAGGTAAGCACCCCTACTTCCCGCCGCTGCCTTCCTCAAACTGCGGGCTCGGGCCTCTCAGATCGCCGCTGGAAGCTGCTGGGCTATTGCCGAACAGCCCTAATGGGGAGAGATGCCTGTAACCAGGGTTACAGATGTGAATACTGGGGCCCAGAGAGAGCCTGCGACTTGGCCAAGGTCACACAGCCACGGCTAGAGCCCAGGATAGAACTCTTTCTATGAAGGCCTGTCTGCATGGACTGTGACGGTGTAGTACTGTGCTGGGCACTGGAGCTTAGGGATGAGTTGGTTCGCCCAGCCCCTGCGGCGGGCGGGGAGCGGGGCAGACGCAGGCAGACAGTGGCTTTCAGAACAGGGCACTCTGGTGTCTCTATAAGCTAGATTCATGCTTTCCACAGGTTTGATATCGGGGTCTGAGAGAGGAGGTGGGGGCAGAGGCGCTCCCCGAAATGAAGGTGGAACAAGCTGTGGGGACTGGGCAACAGTGCCCCTCTGGTCCTCAGAGTCCACGGTGTTAATGTATGAAAAGAGAGGGAGAGAGGAAGGCAGGCTCCGGGACTGCCGAGATCAACAGATCCTTCCTGAAATCGTGGTGGGTTGTCCCTTCGTTGGCACAGCCTCTGGCAGCATGGTCCCCCACCTTGCTTGCCTCTGCTGCTCCCCTTTCCTGCTGCTGTCCTGGGCTTCCAGGCAGCCCCCTGCAGTTCAGGTGTTCCGCAGGGCTGTTACCTGTGGCTCTGAGCATGTCTTTTTGTCGGCCTACATCAAATACCTGGCTGTCTCAGGCAGGCAGGCTCTGAAGGCTACTGTGTGTGTTCGCCAAGGGGTGAGGTCACCATTCCGGAGTCCTGCTTCTTAAAGGGGTTCTGCAAAACCATGGATCCCCTGGGAGGGTATGAGGGGCACAGAAATGGAGTTGGGGAGGAAGAGGAGTGTGGGGATATTGTTTTGTGGCCTCTTGAGGCTGTATTCTGGGCAGAGGGGTGCCTGCACCTCCCACCCTTGGGCAGGGAGGTAAAGATGAGCTCACCATCCATTCCCCCCCACCCCGCCCGCATTTGCCTAGAGACTGGTAACCATCTGATAGCAAGGAGAAAGAGAGAACTAGCAAAGAGTGGGTGGAAGGAGAAGTTGAGGGGGATGGACAGCAGCTTCTCCCTGCCTGGCAGTTTCCCCTGAACCCCACAAGGTGCCCCCACACCCCTAGTTTTTTTCAGTTAGAACCAGGTCTTTGCAGGATGGATAGAAGCACTAGTAGATTTCATGTCTCTCCTCTGAGTGGATCTTATCTGCATCTTCCTGCCTGAGCCTGCCATTTATCCCTACAAAAAAGTCCGAGCTCCTGCCTACCCTCCTCCCCCTGGGTTGGAAATGCACAGGCAGCTCTCATAAGTACTTAATTTTCCTGAAGCAGGGAACTGGGCCCAAGTTAATTTCTAAATGTCTTTTCAGACCCTCTTCGCCCAGGACCCTGTGGTTCAGTCCCTGGCAAACGAGCAGTGACACTGATTAACAAGTGTTCAGATGGGCAGCCTGCCTTAGGCTGGGGCACTGGCTGGGAACGCCAACACCTTTCTTGTGAGCACGTCTCCCCCCTTTGCCTGTAAAAACAATCTATAAAATGGTAAAGATTGGGCCATAAAACTTCCGTTCCAATCCATTCAGCATCAATAGCCTGAGAAAGTGGGAGCAGCATAGGGGCCTGGATTAACTTTGAAATAAATAAATCTCAGGAGGCAAGAGTGAATTTCTTGGTTGAGGACAGTAGGGAAGGGATGAGGTATGGCCATTGGAGCTCCCAGCAGCCTTCTCTATGCGTTTCTCTAGGGTCCTGGGGGCACCTTTGGCCCAGCATGGGATTCACTTGGTCTGGCTAGAAGGTGAGACTTCAGCCTCCCCACTCTGTGATTGGATGCATGAAATTTACAACAAAGCCGAAGAGAGACAGGATGGAAGGGCAGGAACATAGAAGAAGGCAGTTGTCCAATTTTCAAAGAAAATGGATTTGTTCGAGTGAAAAACTCAAATGTCAGGCTTAGGAAGGCAGCTTTGGCTTGAGTGACTTAGTGTGTGTCAGGCAGAGCTGTCATCTTGGGAGGTGTCACATGATCGCTGTGACTTCACATGATCACCGGTGGTGGTGGGGTGCTGGTCATGTGAATTATCCTAGTTGGGGGTGGCAGGGTAAGAAGTTTCCAAAGATTGCATTTGACACAAGTTGCTGCCAAAGGGAAATTCTAAAAAGATTCCGATGAAGTCACCACCCTGTGTTCTTGGAACCAATGTAGGGGCCGATTTTCTGACACAAATTGAGCTGAGGGAGACTTGGGACACCTAGGGTGCCTTACTCTGGGGTGACAGTGCCTGACAGTTAATCTGTAGGCCACCTGCTTGGTCCCGTCTAGGCCTTGGGACCTTCCAGTCACCTCCAGACAGACCTCAGATGAACTCCTTTGCTTTGGCATAAAGGAGGCCAAGCCAGGTTGGGGTTCTAGCCTTGGAGGCACTGGGGCCCTCCATGAGCCTCTGTCCCTTGGTAGAGAGTAGCATTTTGGTGGCTCCTGTGTACTTTCCTGAGTGGTAAAATTATTCTCACTTCCTGTTTCGTAGGAAGAGACAGAGCAGGGGTTTGGCTCTGCCACAGCCAGGCTATGGGGAGGTCTTGTGAAGCCTTGGAGTTCTCTGGGTACTTTCTGGCCATTAAATATTCTTTTACCAACCCCACAGAGATTCATGGCGTGATTCATTCCTTTACTTGCAGTCAGCACTGACGAAGTCCTAATGTGAACCATGTGTTGAGAGAGGGAGGAGAAGCAGTGTTTATTAAACAGTTAGCTGCATTCCAGGCTGTGAGCTTTAGCTGTGTTATCTCACTCATCAGCCATGCACGAGTTGGCTCTTATCCCCATCTTACAGATGGGGGAAATTGAGTCAAAATTGGGGATGTAACCTGCCCAAGAATTAATGATAAGTGCCTTCCTGCTAGTTGACTCCGATGGAAGCAATTAAATGACTGAATCTGGATTTTATAGTTCAAGCTTGGGGGAGGGGGGTGGAGAGGAGGCGCCTTCTTGGGATTAGATGGAGAGTTAGGGCCGGGCTCCTTCTCTGGCCAGAAGTTTTGGACTGAGTCACAGGTATGCTCTGAAAGCCACCAAGAGTGGGGCTCTGGCAGCCCCTTGGTCTTCCAGGTGATAACACATGGGAAGAGATACGGCTCCCACAAGAGCCCCCCCACCAATCTGGGCTGTGGAGCTCTGGAGCCCCCAGAGCTGGAATGTGCCTGCGTCTTCCCGGTGCCCTTTGCGACAGATGGAGAGGGGGTGTGAGAGAGGAAGGGAGTCTAAAAGTGTTGTGTGGATCCCACACGCACCGCTCCTGCTTCCAATGGCTCTGTGCGACAGGTTATTTTCTTATTTGTAGCCTTGGGTTGACGAAGGTTCCCCCTCCCCTTTCTTTTCAAATGTGCTCAGATTTCTTGCCTGTCAGCACAGCTCTGATCATGTCACTTCCCAACTCGAAACTGTTGAGCTGTTGGTCCAAGTTTTCTTTAAAAAACAAAACATAGCAGCAGGGCCTGGACATCCTCCCTGACAAGCCCTATTTCTCACCACATGTTTTCCAGCGGGCTGACCTATGGTGTTGCTGTAGGAAGCAGGGCTTCCTCCCAGCAGCCTGGAGCTCTGCTGGCTATTCGGGAACCTTAGCACCTGAAAGACCAGAAGAGCACCCATTCGAGAATCCTGAGTTGGACACAGTTGCCCCAATGTTACCAGAACAAGGAACAAAACCCATTTGATTTGTGCAACAGCCGTTAATATGTAGCCTAACCTAGCTCTTAAGCTAACCCATACTTCTTATCTCTGTACCTTTGCTTAGGCTGTTCCTACCATCAGAAATACCCTTCCCTAGACCTCCTTGTCCTCCTGTATCTGAATTCTACTGTACCTCCTGCTCAGTGATGTCTTCCTTGTCTGAGCCTCCAACCATGGATTTTTATCTGCTCCTGTCTGAGGCTGCTTATTGCGTCCTCCTTGTGCCTGCCTGTTTAACTCTCATACCTGCTTCTGCAGCCTTAGCAACCATTTAGCTTCTCCACACAGAGACACAACATAGTCTAGTGCAGTGGTGCTGAACCTATGGCACACGTGCCGCAGTGGGCTGTTCGTATCATCGAGAGCTCTGAAAGGTTCACTACCACCTGTCTAGTGCTACATAGTGCGGAAGGCCCTGGGTATCAGCCCCAGTCTCACTGCCTACTTGGACAGTTTGCTAACCTTCTCTGGATCTGAGTTTTCTTGTCTGTAAATCAGGGATGGAATTGCAAGCTCTGTTTCAAGGACTAAGTGTATAGATACGTATTTGAATCTTTGAGCAAGCTACTATGTAGTCAGTGCTCAGTACAGATTAGTAAGTGTGGTAATCAGTATTTATTCTGATTTCGTCAAGTATAAAGTTGGGACTTTGGTAAAGCATCTAGCAGGGCTCTGGGTCCTTGATGAGGACTCAGAAAACAACCAGAGTGACTGAGTAAGTCAATATCGATGCTCTGCCGCTTGATGTTTTCCCTGAAGCTTTTGTGCTGTTGGGGGATGGATAGGTTGCGCAGAAACCCAGGCTGGTGTTCTGTAATTGCAGGTTTCAGGGCTGAGCGTAGCCTTGGATGAGTCCCGCCTCTAGGTGGCTCTGTCTGGATCCACAGGTCTGGAATTGTGCAGTCCTGGCCCTGAAAAGGAGAAGCTCCATCCTCTCATCAGGCACCTCACAGTGCAGCTCAAGAGAGAGAAAACACGCAGACCTGGGGCCAGGCTTGGTAAGATGCCAAGCTGCCTGGGGTCCAGGCCAAGGCTTTTTAAAACTGAGCTGTGCTGGAAGTTTCCATTGTGAAACCCAGAAATCTGGCAGGACCCTGAATTCCATGAGAAAATACTAAAGTAATAATAAGAACCATCATTTCTGGCCAGTTACTGGGCTCATTGCTTGGTATGTGTGACTCCAGTGGTACCCACAGCAGTCCTAGGTAGTGTGCGGCATTATCATTTGATTCATTTGATTGGTGAAGAACTGGAGACTCAAGAGAAGTGAAGCAACTTGGTTAAGGCCACCTGTGGCAGAATCAGATGACTGCAGAACCTGTGCTGTAGCCGTCGCATCATTCTTTAGACATCATTTAGCCTCATTCAGCAGGTCGAGAAACTGGCCTAGGGGTGCAGGTATCCTGCTTTTTCATGGCTCCTCACTTATTTCTGTCCATCAGTGTATCCTCCAGGAGGTAGGGACAACAGGGGTTTCCAAGAAGCACTTCTGTCCCCGTGCGGGAAAGGAAGTATCTGTTTTGACAGCTGAAACCCTTTTCCCAGCATTCTGGGGCAGGTCATCTAATGGAGCTCTCTACAGGATAGATCTTCCCTGCCTTGTGTTTCACCAGGCCCTCCGGGTAGGGAGGTGCACACCAGCTGAGGTAGAAGTCGGAAATGATACAGAATTGCTTTTTGTGTCTGTGAGATTTCCTGGCGTGTCCATTTGGGGACACAGGGTTTTAGATACTGCAGATCAGTACAGGGGCCTGGGAGATCAGGTGCTGGAATCAGGAGACGGGAAGCTGGAGATTGGAGGGAGCAATTGGCCTCCCTGCTGGGAGAGCCGGCTGGATTGAGTGGGTGGCAACACCAGGGCTGTCTCTACTGCCCTGTTCTTCAAGCGGATCTTCAGTGTCCTCCAGAAATGGAAGCCCGTGGTAGGAGGAGATACTCAGTGCACATGTGCTTGACACAAGCTGAGCCCCGAACACATGTTATCTCTTCCATCTTTTTATTTTGGAAAATTTCAAATCTGTGCAGAGTGAGAAGGAATGAGGTAATGTGCCCCAGCTTTGACACTGGTCAACCCCTCACCATTCCTGCAGCACCTGCCCCTCGCCTTGCTGGGGGCTCAGGCATGAGTATTATAAAGTGAGTATAAGACCAGGCATCATTTCCCCAGACTGTGCTCTGATCTGCATCCATTGCTTAATTCTCACCGCAAGCCAGAAAGCAGAGTCCTTCCCCGACTTCACGGAGCTGAGACTCCCCAAAGCCAAGCCAGGCTCCTCCCAAGGCCACAGAACTTGTGAGTGCTAAAGCCTGGATCCAAGCCTCAGTTGGCTCTTAACCACTTTGCTGTCCTTATTAAACTCTTGAAATTGTAAATATTCATTCAACAGTATTTTTGAGCACCTACTGTGTGCCAGTAGATTGAACACCTACTCTGTGCTACAGGTTCTTGGGGAGGATACAGCTGTGGACAAGACAGACAAATACACCTGCTCTCGTGGAACTGACATTCCAGTGAGGAAGAAAAACCAAACCCAAGTAAACAGATTATATCAGGTGGAGACAAGTGCCAGGAAGAAAACTTAAAAAGAGGAAATAGAGGTTAGATAAGGACAGAAGAAAGACCTCCCTGAGGCACAGAGGCCTGGTGAAACTGAGTGGGCAGCCATGGGAATATCAGGAGAAGAGCCTTTCATGCAGAGTAACAGCAAGTGCAAGGACCCTGGGGCTGGAATGAGCTGGCTGTGGTCCAGGCATAGCAAGAGAGCTGTGTAGGGACAATGAATGGAAACAGGGATAGAAGTCAGGGCCAGAACAAGTAGGATGTGCCTCAAGGAGCATGTTGGGCCATGTGATAGGATCAGTATGCATTATCTCATTGAATTCCCACCATGGTTCTGTGAGATGGGGACTATTATTTGGAGAGACAGAGAAACTGAACCTCAGAGAGGTACCGTGACTTGCCCAAGATAGCTTTTAAGTGCAGAGCCAGCATTTGAATCCAGGCCCCTAGACGCTGCAGTATCTCATCACTGCTTCTGCTTTTGCCCCATTAATGTCTTCACCCATAGCAGCTGGAATGAGTCTGTCCTGCACCCCACCTCTCGAGTTCCCGCTGCTTTTAGAATAACACCAGAGACCTCACCACATGCTCTTTTCTCCTGCCTCCATGAGCGTCATCCTGGGTGGCCTCCTTTCTATCCCTCATCTGCCCTGGCTTCCTTCTCACCCCAGGGCCTTTGTACATGCTGTCCTGCTGAAACACCTTGCCCAGCCATGGCTTCCTTCAGGTTTCCACTGCCATCTCACCTCACAGATGCCATTTCCTGCCACCCCATTCTAAATGAGATTCACCTTGTGATCCTCCATCACTGTGCCAAATTTATTTGCTTCCTAGCACTCCTATCTATTTCTATATTTGTTTGTTTCAAGATTTCAGCACTGTCTTCCCTACTAGCATGCAAGGTACCTCATGAACTGTCATAGTAGAGGCTGTCCTCACTTCTTCACAGGCTCAGGCCATAGCAGAGGGGTTAATCCATATTGGCAGAGCAGAGGAGCAGGTGACTACGAGAATCACTCTTAAAGGAGGAGAACAGAGCCATGCGGTTGCAGTTACTATGGTTGGGGAAGTGGCAAAGAAAGCTTAGGACTTGTGTTTAAAATTCCAGCCCCACAGCACCACCTGCCCCACTTAGACACCATGATGAATGAGTGGCACTGTGCCCCATGAAACCCTCATGCAGTAGGTCTCACACACTCTCGGCCAGGGCTGGGCTTAGAACCCCCAGCTCGGGACCGCCTCTCCCAAGGCCGTTGTCATTGCGTGGAGTGGTCTGGGTGGCAGTGGGAGGGACAGAAATGGAGTCAGACCCCTCAGCAGCTTCATGACCTTGACCAAGTGGTGGAGTCTTCCTGACCTCAGTTTGGTCCTCTGTGCAGTGTGTGGGTGGTGACAGCCTGTCTTGCTGGTTCCCTGCAGAGGTTGGTGAGGCTGTCACGCTCTGGGCGACGACAGTGCTCATCAGCCACTGTTGCTATTCTTGTTATTGTTGTATCATCATCATTTTATTGTATCATCATTGTAGCAGTGGAGTCCCTGCTCCGTCACTTACCAGCAGGGAGACCGAAGCCCGCTACTCTGCTACTCAGTCTCAGAGTCCCCTTCTGTGAA
This sequence comes from Dasyprocta punctata, assembly GCA_004363535.1. Taxonomy (NCBI): domain Eukaryota; kingdom Metazoa; phylum Chordata; class Mammalia; order Rodentia; family Dasyproctidae; genus Dasyprocta; species Dasyprocta punctata. The sequence goes on from RJWM01000722.1 coordinate 36,943, forward strand.
GTGCAGGCCTGGCCCGGCTGCTCTCTGGCTGGGCTCTCCACTGCTTTATCTTGATAGTTTCCCTGCTCCCCCTCTGGCAGGGGTGACAGGGCAGGAGCACCAGCTGTGAGGCCCTGCCTGAACCCAGACCCAGCTTGTGCCATATCTTAGCTCTGTGCCATGGAACAAGCATCTTCCCTGCTCTGAGCCTCATTTTCCCCATCTGCAAAATGGAGATGTTAGGGTTATGGCTGTTTCTTCCTCACAGGACCTTCGGAGGGTTAAGAAAACTAAGAGCTCTGGAAAGTGCTTTTGTGAGCTTCAAAAGGCTCTATAAAAGGAACCAGTGAATAGTGTCAGCTCAGGGAAAAATCCAACCGGGGACTGTCTGCTGGTGGCAGCAGAGTGTGCTGAAACCTTGGTAAATGCCGTTTAATAAATGCGTGTCATTTGTAAGGGGGCCTTTATCTTGGCCGGGAGAGTGTGGGCACATCCTTGGCAGGTCGAGAATGCAGAAGCCTGAGCCAGAACGACCCTGTTTGAAGAGAGGTGATCACACAGGTGGTCATGGGCCACCAGGTTTGAATCCTGCCTCCTAGGCCTCCACGCCCTCTTCTGGAGGAGGATGGTGATGGTAGCAGTCTCTTCTCCATCTCCAGCCCACTCTGTCCATCGCCCACTGAGCAAGGCCGCTCACCACTGGGGTTGGTCTCAGTGCAACAGTGGGGCTGGAGGTTGGGAGGACATCACCTGGGCTCTTGGCCTGTGTTCCAGGATCAGCGCAGCATCCTTGTGTCCAAGTTCTGTCTCAATCCAGTCACACACACAGCAGGGCCTATGACCCTCCCTGTCCTGTCTCTTTTCCTGATAGTGCCTGGCCTGCCCACAGGCCCCGCTCAGAGTGGTCTTATGCATAAGGTTAAGGTGGAACTAGTTCCACCTCAGGGAGAGCCCTTAGTCCCACAGATTCAGAAGCTCACCTGTCATCCCTTCATCTTTAAATACCAGCTGCATGGGCATAGCTGCCCTGCCCTAAGTACTTACCCCAAGCCATGTGTGGTGCTCAGCCCTTTACACGTGCCAGCCCATTTTGTCCTCAGCACAGCCCTAGTTTATTCTTCATCATCATCATCATCATCATCATCATCATCATCATCATCATCCTTCAGATGAGGAGCCAGCGATCCAGCAGGATTAGGACATTTCTGAGATCTTGTGGGTGGGAGGGTGAGAATCCAAACCAAAACTTGTACAGAAGTACAGCTGCTGCATTTCTAAGCAGAAGTTTAGAGTAGGAGGATGGACACTAAAAAGTTAGGTAAACACCTACAGGTGGTAGGTAATGTAGACCAATCAAGCAGAGCACAGGCATTGGGGGAGTAGAATTTCATGCAGGGTGGCCATGGAAGCCTCGCAGAGCCAAAGGAGGCAGGGAGCAATATGTGTAGAGATCCAGGGAAATGAAAGTAACTGGCAGAAATAATGGAAAATGCAAAAGCCCTGTGGTGAGCAGAGGAGTGACTGAGGGAGAGGAAGGCTTTCGGATCCTGGGAACCACCATAAGAATTCTGGACCTCAGTCTGCGTGCAGTGGGAGCCTCAGGAGGACACAAAGGAAGGATTCACCTGCCTTAGGCTTAGACGGTGCTCTGGCTACAGGTGGATCATGGACTATAGGAAGATAAGGCAGGGAGGCTCCTATGATAAGAGTCCAGGCGAGGGAAGCCAGTGCAGGGGAGGAGGACAGAGGAAGTCAGAGTGGGATTACATCTTGGGAGCTGAGCTGGCTGGACCTCCCAATAGAAGGGTATGGGATATGGAGAGTAAGGAGTCAGGGAAATGTAACTCTCAGTCCAGCTGTTCCCATCAACAAACATGTGCCTTTGAGGGGGAGGGCTGCGTCTCCTGTTTACAGGTGGGGAAGCTGAGGCTTGGAGAAAAGCCACTTTGCTGCATCACCCCACTGAGGATGAGACAGACAGGCCTCTGGCCCAAGCTTGGCACTGGCTTGGCACCTTAGGAGTTTACTGCCGCATGAGGTGGGTCACCAGGGATGCAGCACAGGGTCCTGTCCTCAGAGCTGTCCAGATGGAGCCGAGGGAGGGAGCCCACTTCACCAACCCAGCCACGTGTCCCTGTTGTGCTACTTCAGTGCCGTGGTAGTTTCCAGCACAACCTCCAGTGTCTCTGTACAGTGGGCTCATCTGGCGGTGCCAGCAAAGCACTCTGGGCAACCCAAGCCATCCTTCAGGATGCCGGGTTAGCCCTGTCCCAGGCTAGCCCCTGCCAGTTTGCTAGGATGTGAGTCTCCAAGACTTAGCCCTGGTCCCCTGATCCTACTGGGTTCTTGTCTCTCCTCTGTATCTTTGTTCTTGCTTCCTCCTTCATCCAGTTCAGGGGTCAACATCTCTAGGAAGTCTTCCCAGCCCCCAGCCCCAAGCCTCCTCTGACAGTGCTGATGAGCCCCATGTGTGTGCATGGTCCTTGCCTATGTCCAGGATGCCCCACAGAGTGAGCTGTTATCAGGGACAGAGCTCAGCTTACTCTCTCAATGTCCTGTGGCTTCTAGGACAGGGCCTGGCAGAAGAGAGTGGCTTGGCATGAATGAATCATTCTGACTCCAGAGGGAAATCACCATGTGGCCGAGGCTGTCAGAGCCCCTAACTCCCACATGGGAGCCATGGAGTCCAGGCAGCTGTGTGCAGGGGTGGCCTCTCGAGGAAGCCAACCCTGGTGTCCTCTGCCTCAGTACCTGGTTGAGTGCTCCAGCAGGGCAGCTCTGAGCCGGCTCTCCCTGTGTGCTGTGACCGCACATAGTAGGCACTGCTCTCCTGGGTTACTGCCATGGCTCAGGGTCAGGGCCAGGGCCAGGTGCAGCTAAGTCTGGCCCAGCAATAGCCTCATTGAACTGCCATCGCCTCCCATGCACACATTCGTATTCACCCACAGTCTCCCTCACAGCCTTCTGGACATTTGTTCACATCCCCACGCACAGCCAGGCCGCTCCCCTCATAAGTTACACCCTCCTGCCTCTGTCCACTCACCCCTCCCCATACACGCAGACGTTCATGTTGCACCTCGAGATGTTCCTGCTCCACGTATCGTCTCTTTACACACTCCCATGCGCACAAGCCCCCTGTGCACGTGTATGGATACTTGTACTCTGCACACTCAGGAGCAAATACACCCATTCTCATTCTTCTCTTGCGTGCGTGCTCTTGTGCACACTCCATGATGCATTCTTTTGCACACTTGCCCCACATCCTGTGTGCATTCCCTTTAAAATGCTAGTGTTTATATATTTTTTTATATTCCTGTACTACACACTGTGTGTGCACTTTCTCCATATGCTAGCAGGCTTATGCTCACTTGTTCTTTTTCATGCTCCTGCACTACACACACAAGTCATTAAATCACAACTAGAACACACAAAAATGCTGCACTGGGTTCCCCTGTGCGTGGTAAGCCCACAGCCCCCAGGGAATGGTGAACCCTGATTATGACCAGGCAGTGGGGAGCTGAACTGCATCTGCTGTGGGGCTGGGTGTCATGCAAGGTGTCTCGGAATGCTGAGCCCCAGGCAGTGCCAGGACCCTGCCCATAGCCTCGGGAAATGACCAGCTCCTATGCAGTGGCAGTGAGTGTCACCCTGAGTAAGGTCAGTGCTGCGGACGTGCACACATCCACTGTGTTCTCTCCTCGATGAGTCATAGTTCTAGGGGAGTCACACCAGAGGCCACCTGGCCCTGCCTGCCTCTCATGCTCTTCATTTCTATGTTGATTTGTTTTATCTGTTAAAAAGGTCATCCAGGTCTTGTGAAAGTTGTTTTCATCTTAATCTCAAAGGCTACACATGAGCATTATTTTTTTAAAAAGTCAAATCATGTTTTCAGGCCCAATGATCAGTTCTCTTGGTGGCACTTGAAACAAGTGGTCTAGCTTTCCTTAGCCAGTTGAGAAAGAGTAAGAAGGCAAGGTACTGGGGACAGCAGGTCGGAAGAAGGGGTTAAGAAGCAGAGAGTCAGAGGTGACTAGGGGACCAGCTGTCTGGTGGGCTGGGGCCATTCCAAGTGCAATCACTTGAGTTATTTCAACTCTGTCTTTACCACTAGTGTGCAGGCTCCAGACGGCCAGGGACATGGTCATTTGTAGCCCTCAGTGCAGGGTCTGGCACACAGAGGGATCCCATAATCCATCACTGGCCACCCCTGTACTGTGGGCCACCCATATACTGGGGACTCCAAGTTCCTCTTAGAGCAAACCTGTGACTGTTAGTTCCCCCTTAACACACTTATTCAAGTGTTCTGCTTCATTACTTGTATTTTTTTCCAAAATGTTTACTGTAAATAAAAATACTTTAATATATTCCATATATTATTTACTATAAAGTAACATAAAAGTGTGCCCCTTTCCATCCCACCTCCACTCTTATTTCCCAGGTGTAACACCCTGGGACATGGTTGCATTTGTCTTATCCTCTTAGACATTCTTTAGACATGCAGGCAAACAAAGCAAACGGACAAAATCCCCAGGGGGAAGTTCATTCAAACAATGAACATATGTAATACACAATTCTTATATAGGTGTCTTTAAATACAGTGAGATACTGTATGTATTTTTTGTGTGCGTGTCTGTTTTCGTGCTGCTGGCAATCCAGCCAGGGCCTTGTGCAAACGTACTAGGCAAATGCACTGCCACTGAGCTCCATCTCTAGCCCAAGATACTATATGTGCTCTTTAGTGTTCATCTAGTTTAGAAAATATGAAAAAGACCCAAAGAGAGAGACAGAGACACACCTCATAAGTTTATATTCATGATCCAAAGAGTTGCATTTCATGGCTTTGGGTGGTATCTTGCAATTGTTCATAAATAGTTTTATTTTGTCTTACAAAGTCCCAGTCATATTGAAAGTACGGGTTTTCCTTCCTTTCTTTTCTTGCACAAGTAATGCAAACAGAAAACATAAAAGCAAAATCTCACGTAAACCTGCCACTGAAAAGTAATCACTATTAATCTTTAATATCTTCCCCGAACCAGAAGTTTGGGATCACAGTGAATCTATCACTCAGGAACTGACTCTAACCTCACAGTGGATGCTCACTGTGCTTTTCTGCACTGTCACTTTTATGCCTGTGGATTTAACTGTCAGATGGATTCACCACAATGGGATCAGCCCGTCTCCATTCCTTGGATATCGGGATATTTCCAATTTTTCATTTACAGGAGAACCCTTAAACGAATGAAGTAAAATGTTTGCATGTATCCTTAGTTATCCAATGGTGTGATTTTACATTGTTTTTATTCACATGTGAGTGAGCATATAGCTCAGCCCATAGCACCTGCCTGTCAAGCACAAGGTCCTGAGTTCAATTCCTGGTACCAAAAAAAAAAAAAAAAATTATTCACTTGTATTTTAACTACAACACATCAAAATGATGATTGCAGTTATCTTTGATGGTATTATATGAGATTATGATTTTGTTTTTATACCTTATTTCCTCTAAATACTTTGCAATGAACAGGTTTTATTTGCATAACCACCATGTTATTTAAAATTACAGAGTGAAAAATGTCAATATTATCATGGTGTTCGTAGTAATGGTTTTTTATGGCTGCCTGTAATTCCATGTAGAAGACGAGCTGTCCTTCACTTAGCCATCCTGGTCACCGGGCGTTTAGATTGTTTTCCAACTTTTGGAGACCTTTATGGAGGAGACCTCCTCCATATCTGAGGGCGTGTCTTTGGGAAATAGCCCAGTGCAGGCTCTGGCTGTCCTGTCAAACCGCTTTCCCCAAAGAATGTCCCAGCTTCGCCTCTCACCCAGCAGCATAAGCCAGCACCAACCCAGCCAGCTTATCCTCCTGAATGGCTCAGGCCCCTGAACAGGCGACGCCCTTCCAGCAGGGCCGGGGAGAACAGGAAATGGTTTCATCAGCTGTGCCAGCATGGTGACCCCAGGCTCAGCCCACAGGAGCCAATTTTTAACAAGCCCAGTTCCCAGAACAGAACCTGCAGAGAAAAAGAAAAGACGGCAAGCAAAGAAAAAAATAAATAAATAAAAAGCTCTCTGCTGGAAAAAACACACACATACCCAGATTAAAATAATATTTGGCACTTACGTCGCACTTTTAAAATTCTTCAAACGCTTTATAAACACTAGCTAATTAATTAAGACGCCTAAATCGGGCTGTAGTTGGTGGAGAGAGCTTGAGAGGAGCTAGGAAAAAAAAGAAGAGAGGGAGCCAGCCGTACCCAAGTGCAGATTTTATTGTCACCTGCCTGGGGTGTGATTACAGGCCTCCGGCTGCACCACGAGAATAGCCCTGCTCCAACTTGCAGCACGCTGAATCCACAGGCACTCCTGAGTGGGGTGCTCCTGCCCCAGTGCTGACTCACGGGCCACCACCATTATTGATAAGGATAAATAATAACTGGCTCCTGAACAGGCCAGTATTAGCTTCATTGAACAGATGAGGGAAGAGATTTAGAAATGAAATTTGCTAGGGTCACCACACAAATAAAACCTCTCCTTCAGCCATTCATCTGTGTGTTCACTCAGCATATGTTTGTTGAGGACCCACAGATACCACTGTAGGCAGGAGGCTGGAAACGGTCCCTTGTGGATCCAACATCCTAGCGGGAGATACAAGAATCCTGAGAAAACCAAATATATTAATAATACAACTATGTGATAATAATAGGGATAGGAGCTTGCATTTAACCAGTGTGTATGCAGCGGGTGCTTATGGGTAGATCTCTCATGGACTGGTGGTGGATGCAGGAACTCTTGATTTGGGAATGAGGGAATGGGGGCCTGAGAAAAGGTGCTAAACTGGGGGTGTCTGTTTTTGTCTGCTGGTCCAGGACCTGTTCTGCCAGGTGGCATTTCCAGTTTGACCAGCCGCACATGCTAGAGTACACTCTGGTGATGCCCCTGGCTTGGTGCTCTTGGCAGCTGGCAGCAGGGTTAACTGAGGCTCCTGGGTGGCTTCCAGGCTGGCCTGTACCTCTCTGTGCCCTTGCTCACCTGGCCCCCAGCTCCACCTCCCCACCCCCCAGGCTGGCTGATGCTGAGTCCCTGTCCCTGACCTCTCTGGGCTCTGGCTTCTTCCTTGCACTGTGAGAATCAGGCTGTGCTCAGGCTGGCACTTGGAGACTCTGCCCACCCTGACATGAGAACTGGGCCTCAGGTGAATCCTGTGGCTGAGAGGGGGAGAGAGGCAGGACAATGGATAGGTGGCACCAGGCTTGCATTAAGGCCTTGGGCTCCCCCCATGAGGGCAGAGGGGCACACAAGCTTCCTTTCCATGAGCACTCTCCTGCCAGTAGGGTGGTGCCAGGCCAGGGGCTGGTGGGCAAACTCACAGGGTCTCTCCTGCCAGCCAGAGCAGGAGGGGCTGCTAAGGGAATCTGCTCCAGCCATCTGTACTGGACAAGGTCACACTGAGGGTCAGAGCAGAGCCCAGGAGAGGACCTGGATCACCTGTCCCACTGTGTATCAAGCACCACTCTTGCCTGTCTTCCTTAAGCTCCCTTTCCCCTATAATAGCTCCGTTGCTGTCTTGCCTCTCAGTGCCTCTGCTACCTCTGTGTGTATGGTTGTCTGTCATATCCTTGAGTTCCGCATCCACATAGTTGAGCAACCGTAGATTAGAAATGTAGTTAGGTCTCTGATGGTTGTGTCTGTACTGAACAAGTGCAGTTTTCTGTTGTTGTCATCACTATTCCCTAAACAATCCAGTATAGCAACTGTTTACGTTGCATTAGTTATCACAGTCATGTACCACATACCTCATTTTGGTTAACAACAGGCCACATGTACTAGAGTATGGACCATATACCTGGGCGTGTAAGTAGGCATACCATCTCTGGTTGTGTAATTACACCATAATGTTCACACGATGATGAATTTGCTCAGTCCCCATCGTTAAGTGACACATGACTGTTTAATCTAGAGGGGATTTACAGCATACAAGAGTATGTGCATAGGTCACATACAGTACTGTGCTATGTTATATGGCACAGTACTCTAGGGACATGAGTAACCTTGGATTTTGGAATCCAAGAGAGTTCTTGGAATTAATTCCCCACAGATACTGAGGGATGGCTGTATGTGTTTCTCCAGGGTCTTTATGACCTGTCTTCTTTTCCCCCCATTCTCCTCACCTCCTCACCTTCCCCTGGTTTAGAACTGGGGACCCTGATTGAGCCTTGCTCTGCAGCTGTTCTCTCTGAGCCCCTGGGCATCTGCAGCACAGCTCACAGCCACCTCACCCTGGCTGGTCATCCTCCTGGCTGTGTCCTCTAACCCGCCACCATTAGGGCTCACTGTCTCATGTCCCCTTCCTACGACTCAGCCCTGGGGGCCCTCTAGGCCTGGTCCAGCACCTGTGTGTCCTCACAATGCAGCCCAAACCTAGCCTGAGGGACACCCGAAACGGCCAGTGGGAATGAAGTTTAAGCAAGAGCCCCTTATAATTTATTTACTTTGTGATGACAACAGCTTCTCTGCTCAACCAAGTATTATGGGACTTCTTTGTGTAATATCATTTTCATAACAAGGCAGGCAGCTGGGAGGTGTTCCACCTAACTCATGGGTAAGAAAACTGAGAGTTAAAACAAACGAGTAAATTAGGGGCACGCACGAATGAGCGTCACACCAGCTTTCAAACCAGGTATGTTGAGTTCAGACCAGATAAGGCTTTGTGTCACTATCCCAGCCTCGCATTGTTTGGTCCTGTACCAGAGATGCATCAGGATGAGCTCATAGTAACTATTTTACAGATGAGGAAACTGAGGCAGAGAGCAATAAAAGGCCCAAGCCAAGGGCAGCTCTTCCATCCATGCAGCCAGCATGTGGCAGTGGAAGAGCAACTGGGTCTTCTCACTCACTTGAGTGACAACCCCAGGTTACACAGAATGCCACTGATCATGGCTCAAGCCCACAGTCTTTCTCCTACTCCACTATTAACAGATGGCTGAGTCTAGCTTCCTGCTCAGGGCCTCCTTCCTTATCTGGGCCAAAAACAGAAACTACCATCTCGCAGAGCCCCTCACATCCCAGGTGGCCTCTGAGCCCTGCTCAGCCTGCTCAGGCCGGTCCCTCTGTCAGCACACCAGGCTCCTTTTGGTCTGGTACATGCAGATTTCAATTCTAGAGCCCAGGTCAGACTCCACTCTTCCACAGAGGGCTCAGGCAGGCAAATCCCCACTCTCCCATGTTGACTGACTTCTCTGTGCTTCAGGTTCCACACTTATATTAGAGTCTTGAGGTGCAGGACCAGGTGAGGGTTAAATGTGATACGACATACAGTGTGCTGAGCTTCAGTGCTGTGCACTCAGGGGAAGCCATTGTTGATAGACACATGATAAACACCCAGGACCCACCAGGATGAATGGTAACTCCTGTGTTTCCCTCCAGGAGCAGCCACAAATGAGACTCTGCGGGTGATTCAGCCTGAGAAGCTGGTGTTAGTCGATGCTGGAGAGGCGGCCACCCTGCACTGTACTATGACCTCCCTGTTGCCTGTGGGGCCCATCCTGTGGTTCAGAGGAAAAGGACAAGACCGGGAGTTAATCTATAATTTCAAAGGGGGCAACTTCCCCCGAGTCACAAATGTAGCGGACTCCACACAGAGAAACAACATGGACTTTTCAGTCCGCATCAGTAACGTCACCCCAGCAGATGCGGGCACCTACTACTGTGTGAAGTTCCAGAAAACATCAGGCTCTGAGGACAAGGAGTTTCAGTCTGGAGAAGGCACCAACTTGTCTGTGCGTGGTGAGTACAGCTTGGGCCTCCCCCAGCCCTCAGTGTGCAACACTAGGTCAGGAATCACACTCTCCAGTCTGTGAGCACCAGCTAAGAAGCAGGTGGGGTAGTGAGTGCTCCAGTGCATGACCTGGTGTCACTTCTTCAGCAGACTGGAGAAACTGAGGTCTGCAGAGGCCATGCTATTTGCTTCAGTTCCATGGCTCATAAGTGGGGGGCCTTTTGCACCCCTCATATGTCTTCTCCACACACGTTGCCTTTTCCGCTGTCCTCCAGTCCTTTGAGTGACCTGCTGCATCACAGGGCCAAGCCTCACCTCCTGCTTTCCTCTCTATGCTACACACAGCACTAAGGGCCTGCTGTGTGCAGATTCTGTTGAGAGGACCATGGAAGCAGCAGGGAGCCACCTGGCTGAAGCTCTTCCCCCACCAAGCTTATCTTCTTCTCCTTCAGTGAGGGCCAGTCTGTCCAGGGCAGGAAGAGGGCAGGACATGTTTTCCTTGTTTCCCCTGAAGAAACAGCTCTGTGAGAAGATTCTGACAGGCTTGGGCTCCACGTTGAATCTGATGCTCTGGCGGAGGAGCTGCTGATTGGTTGGCCCTTTGCCCTGGGTTTTCCTTCAAAACCCTGTGTGTTGGGCACCGGCTCACACAGGCACTGACGGCTCTGGGTCCTCTGCTCAGAGGAGAATCCCTCATGTGGGTGATATAGGGGTTCCCCAGTTGAGGCAGCAAAGATACTCACTTTAGGTTTCCTTCCAGAGGCCGGAGGCCCTCTTTCTAGTGCCTGATTACAGGATTGTCAGCAACAAAGAATTTAGATCATTCAACGCAGCCACTATTTACAGATGGGAGTCTGAGGCCCAGATGTGGCCAGTTAGCGCCCAGCTAGGGACCAGAACACAGGTCTGATTCCAGGCCAGGCCCTTGCTTCCCCAGTGTTAGATATTTTCTCCACTGAGGAGCCAGATACACAGTAGGTGCTGAAAAAAAGTTCCTTGACCTGAACCAGTGAGGAAAGAGCCAGCATTTCTGCTCTTCATTGGTTTCTGAAAGATTCAGCCTGCCACAGACATTAGAGCCTGAAACTGGCTAGTGACTGGAAAGCTTCCTGAAACTAATGCCATACATACAGGTCATTTCTTATTGAGATTCATGTGATTACAAAGAGAGTTGCTCCATTGTTTTATTAGCTTCATTGTGCTCCAGCATCTGCATGTATCATGGTACGTTTGACAGTCTTCCCTAGGTTAATATTTAAGTTGATATGAAACATGTGCTGTTACAATGTAGTGATGACTTTGTACATCCATCCTGCTGGACAAGAGGGAGATTCACTGGAAGAGGTCTGCTAAGTCAGAAGGTGAATGTGTCTTTGATTCATGTAGGTGTTGCCAGTTTTCCCTCCTGGATGTGGTAGCAGTCAAGTGCTCCTCACAACTCCTGGACATAGGCAGGGAAGGTGGCTTCATCCTGGCTTTGTGGGTATCACAAATCCACATTCTGTCCTGAGTGTAGGCAATCACAGCCAGAGAGGAAGAGTTGAGCTTTGTTTCCCCTGGCAAAGGTCATTCACCATGGACCTGGGGTCTGAGATGCTTCAGGTTAGCACAGACCCGGCACAGCAACCTGGGGCCCATGTGGCAGGCAGAGACGTCTCTTAGGGAGCAGCCCCTGGGTCATTGAGGGACCCCAGACAGACCTGCTTGGACCCCAGCCTCAGTGGAGGACCTGCCCTCTTACACATGTTTGTGTTTGAGCCTAGCAAATCTTTGCTCTTCAGCACAGAACCCTCCCGTGATGAACCTCAAGTGATCTGAAATGTCAGAGGAATTTGTCCTTCCTTCTCAGAGCTTCCAGCTTTATGTAAACAGCTGCTCTGGAGGAAGTGCCTGGATCTTGCCCATGTTTTGGAAGCCCCTTTACCAGCCTCATTTGGAGGGGATTGTTAGGAAAACAGGGAAAGAATCAGAATTTGGTGGTTTCTATTCCTTATTTCAATCAGGTTTTTCATGGTAGCTACAGGAACAGGCCTGAGACTCTCCTGGTGTTTCCATACTTCTTTTGTTGTGCCTTCTGGCTGCCTACAGAATAAAAAATGTATTTTCAAAAATATTAATAATAGCAGTCATGTTATTTATTGAGCATTTAGTAAATGCTGGCACTGTGTTGTGCATTTGTCCTTGTTTTAGCAGGGTGGTACTTTCATTTACTGAGTACAGAGGAGACACTGAGGCTGAGGGGATAAAGAACAGGTGTTCAATTAATCAGCCTCTATGGGATGAGATGAATTCAGCTCTTTATTCCCTTTCCCATCCTGTGTGTCCTTGGCCAACCACACCCTTCTCTGAACTTTGTCCCATAAAGGAGCTCACACTCAGACCCTCTCATGGGACTGGTGATAACAGAGGGGGAAGCCAGTGGCAGGCTGCCTAGAACTCCATAACTGGTGACTGCATTTGTCCCTCAGTTCTGTGGGGGTCCCCAAGATCCAAGGATACCCAAACACAAGGCTGCTCAAGTCATTTGTATGAGGTAGTGTAGTATTGGCCTATCACCCATGAATATCCTCTCACATATTTTAGATCATCTGTAGGTTATTTACCTATGTAATACCTACTACAGTGCAATCACTATTTAAATAGTTGTTACACTGTATTATTTAGGGAGTAATGACAAGAAAGCCTGTTCATATTCAGTACAGATACAATTTTTAAAATTATGTTTTCTATCAGCAGTTTGTTCAGTCGAAAGCTAGGGAACCCCTCATGCTGAGGGCCAGGCTGCAGCCTCAATCCCATTAGGGTCTAGTAGGCTGCTAGTGTCCTGATGGCTTGACTTACTCAAGTGACACCTACTCAAGCTTATTATATGGATGTTAGGGAGCAGGTTAAATGTTTACAAATGGAAATATGTGTGATATTTGCCAGCACGTGACTTTTATAAATGGTTCTGGGTATTAATTAGCAATTTGTAGACACCTTTTAGGACCCATGCAGGGTAAACTGCCTTCACTCATTTGTGTGCTTTTAGGACCAGAGAGAGCTACCTGCTCAGTGGGCCTGTGTCTGTATCACCTGTAATTAATTAGCAACTAAGAATTTAACCACCTTTGACTTTCTGTGCATTAGGTGATCTGTTTCCAGCCTCAGGCTGACACAACAGAAGCTCCTGGATTCGGGAAAACATCCTTTTAGTCTCCTCTCCCTTTCAAATTCAGGGCTTAGAATAGGTCAGACCTACTGGCATATTTGTGGAAAGAAGGAAAATACGGAGTAAATGCCCAAGTACCTGCAGGAAGAACTTTAGATGGGAATAAAATCTAAATATAGTTAAATATAGATCTGTGTGTGCTCGTTTTTCAGTAGCATCTCCTATGTAGATCCAAAGCAAAATGATTCCAGGGCCCCATTTCACCCTCATTGCCGACAGCAAGGAGAAATGCAGCTGTCTCTTGCCACAGATGGGGCTCTAGGACGTACCCACCACATCTCTGGTGTGGCCTTCCAGATGCAAGTTTATGTGGTGCTGCCCTTTGTCCCCTGTATTTATCTCTACAGATGCTTTCCCTCAGTGGCGAGGTTTTCAGGACAGACTGGCAGGAAACAGTTAATATGAAAAGTGAGACCTGTCCATAATTTCCTCCCTGTACCCAGATTGCTGGAAACTTCCTGGTATAGAAAGAAGACCTTTGACCTCAGGCCTAGATTTCACCTGGGCCCCCCTTTCTCATACCTGGCTGGGCAGATGTGCTCACCCCCAAGACTGGAGACAGAAGCTAAGGACATTGCTCTCTCAGCTTTCTTAGGAGGATTCACAGATGTCTGTGGCGGTGGATGTAGCCATGTGGTAGCTGTGCTTAGCATGCAGGAGGACCTGGCCTCAGTGCCCAGCACCCACTCCCCCATAATAATGTCTAGGAAAGTTCCTTATAGCGTCACTTGCTTGCCATCAGTGGTGGTTACTGCAATCGTATTTCTTGTCTATAAATGCTCCTTTGTAGCCAAACCCTCTGACCCTGTGGTGTCGGGGCCTGTGGCGAGGGCCACATCTGGACAGACAGTGAACTTCACCTGCAAGTCCCACGGCTTCTCCCCCAAAAACATCAACCTGAAGTGGTTCAAAAATGGGAATGAACTCTCTGGCTCCTCGACCAACGTGGATCCCCCGGGAGAAAGTGTCTCCTACAATGTCTCTAGCACAGTCAAGGTGGAGTTGACCCCCGGGGACGTTCACTCACAGGTCATCTGTGAGGTGACACATGACACCTTGCAGTGGGGCCTTCGTGGGACTGCCAACTTATCAGCCACCATCCGAGGTAGATGACCCTGATCCTGGCCCCAACCCGAGCCCACTCCTGTCCACCAAGCATGATCCTCCCTGCTGGCTTTTGTACCTGGGCCTAAATGGCCTGGAATCTCATTCCCAGCTGGCCTGCCCATCTACTGTGTGCATGCGGTCTCTTACCCTGTGATGAGCGCTATGCTGGTAGTTGCTTTTATTTTACCAACAGTACCTACAATTATCAGGTACCTACTACAGTCAAAGCCCCTGTATGCCCAGTTATTACGTTTATTCTGCTCCAGTTACTGCATTCTGACTCCCTGCCAGGGGTTGCACTTGTTGATTTCACTTATTGTTACCCTGTTAGGAGCCACCAGTCCTTGAGCACCTACTGTGTGCTGGACGCTGTGTTTAGTGATTTCATTTATGTGCAGACCCTGAATATTTGAGCCCCTGCTGCATGCCTAGCTCCGTCCCAGGTGGTGCCCTTGCTATACTGTTGGGAGCTCAGCTCTCCAACCCTTCCTCTGTGACCTGTCCGTGCCATAAGGTCAGAGCTTCTGCCTGTGCTGTTTCAGTTCTGCCCACCGTGGAGGTCACTCAGCAGCCCACAGTGACAGAGAACCAGGTGAATGTCACCTGCCAGGTGAAGATGTTCTACCCCCAAAGGCCCCTGAAGCTGACCTGGTTGGAGAATGGAAATGTGTCCCGGACAGAAATGCCCTCGAATGTCACAGAGAACAAGGATGGGACCTATGACTGTACAAGCTGGATCTTGGTGAATTCATCTGCTTACAAGGAGAACGCAGTGCTCACCTGCCAGGTGGAGCATGATGGACAGCCAGCAGTCACCAGAAACCTGACCGTGCAGGTCTCTGTCCCCCCGAAAAAGGAGGGCATGGATACCATCCCTGGTGAGGCTACCTCTCCAGTTGACTAACTAGTTTTAAATTTTATCTTAATTTTTTTAAAAAAATGTTAAAAGTAGTATTCATATTTCGTATAGAACAATATAGAACTCTGTAAACATAAAGTAGAACTTTAATATGAACTTCCCTTCCCCAAATTTCACACTCTAAGAGTCACTACTTGTAGGATTTGATAATGTATTTTAGTGACTTTTTGACCCAAATAGATATTAAGGAAGAAAGAAGGGAGGGAGGGAACCAGAGACCATCCTATCCTGGTATCCTGCCTATTGCCTTCCCCATCTAACAATTGTTATATTCTTGTTCCTTTGGCCCTACCTGCTCCTGACTCCTAGACTCAGTCTGGTTGGTGTCCCTGGCTGATACTGTGTGCCTTCTCCTCGGTTAGGGGTGTGCAGGATGCTTGTAGTTGGGCTCAGAGACAGTTGATGCTACCATGAACTTCCTTGCGCATATTCTACCCATGTGTAGCTATTTCCTGGGACAGTGTCCTGAGAAGCATTTCACGGGTATGGGTACAGTCATTAAGGACAAAGGTCAGACTTCCACTCTCCCAACACAGTTCAGGGTGTTCAGGCAGTGTTTCTCAGCTCCCTCCAATGTGTGGTCAAGGCAGAGCTCTTTGTTGAAAATGGCTAAACTTTGATGGCTTTTCAGTGCCACCATGGAACATCCCATCACCTGTCTCTACTGCCTTGCACAGCAGAACCTTTGAATGCATTGGAACAGGGGCTATTTCTTGCATCCTTCAAGGAAGCTGCAAGAGACACAGCCTCAGGGCTATGTCACGATGCCCGTTTGATTATGCTGATGCCCGGTTTTCACAGGTTGTATGGTCTTCTCCTCTGGCTCTTTCATAAACTTGCTTAGACAAGTCAGTGCCTCTAAGCCTCTGCTTGCTCATAGCTATGTTGATTTTGAGCTTAGGAATCCCTCACTCTGAGTCTCTGATGGAAGTGACCTTGATTGTCTTGTTCAGCATCACAGCTTCAGAGTACACAGTAGGCACTCAGCAGATACTTTTAGAAAGGATGAAAGAGTCAGTTGAGTAGATGGTTATTTAGCCTCAGAGTTAGCCAATGAGGTAGAGATTGTTGTTGGCCTTGGTAACAGCAAAGGAAGCCAGTGGGGGAGAGAGGCTCAGCTGTCTTGCCCAAGGTCACACGTCCACTTAAGGCATTGATTTGAACCCATGTCTCTGTGGCTTCAAGCCCTGCCCCTGACTAACTGTGGTGCTCTAGGACCTTCAGCCTGTACCCTAGGTCCCCAAGCCACTGTGTCCTTCTTATGTGTCCTGATGCAGAGCTCCTCGGCTGTGGGCCAGGTCCTGAGCACAGATGGATGGTCAGCCCCTGAGCATCTACAGTGTGCCCTAGCCAGCTGGCAGGTCCATGCTTCTGTCCTGTCCCCTGACCTGCACACTTGTCTGACAGGCAGCTGCTGATTGAGAGTCTGAGATGGGTCTATGCTGCTGTTGTGGCTGCTCTGCTTATTCCAGATGGGAAGGAGCGTGTTTCTGTTCCCTGAGAATGAGGCCATGGCCCTCATCCTGTAGCTGGTGTCCTCTGTATTTGTCAGGAGCACCCATTTTACCTCCTGGCCCCCAGCATGGCGTTGGTACCACTCCTGAACGAGTGTGCACAGACCCTCTGCCTGCTCATGCGGCTGTAGAAGTCTGAGAAAGCCCAGTCAAATGTTCTCCATCAATGGTGCCTGCATAGCTTTGGTAAAAGGCTGTGGGCTTTTGTTTTTCTCTTTTTAATCTACCTACATGAAGCCTGTCTTCCATGCAGAGAAAGACGCTGACAGCTGGAATGTCTTTATCGTGGTGGGTGTGGTGTGTGCCTTGCTGGTAGTCCTGCTGATGGCGGCCCTCTACCTCCTCCGAATCAAACAGAAGAAAGGTGGGTGGACTCCCTGCTTCTTCCCTGAGCTGTGTCCCTGGTTGTCCTGCCCAGAGCAGGTGGCCACTAGGTGACTTATATTGATAAGAAGGCCAGAGGCAGTCGTGCTAGACGGGTGAGCAGCTGGATCATGGAATTGAGGTGAGTCAACCGTGGCATTGCCCTCATGGTTGTAGAATGGCTGTCACTGCTCCAGGCCTCACATCTTGCTGGGACCACTGCTGAACCCATGTGTCTGTGGCAAAACACTGAGGTGGGAAGAGGGGAGTTGCCGTCGTGGAAAGAAGGGACTTGGAAACTCTTATTATGGACTTCAAGGAGGAGCAGTCTTTTCCAGGAGCTGCCTAGTAGGTTTCTGCTTTCTTCTTCCATATCCCTGTCTGAGTAAGAGGCTGAAAGGGAAAGGACTCATAGTCCCATCTACCTCCAAGGCAGGGAGCTGGAGCCTGCATGGATACCATGTGTGAAATGTTAGGGAAGGGCCTGGCCCCTGAGTGTTCGGTGAATGTCAGCTCCTGCATTTGGTGTTATGTGATTTCCACCTGGGAAGGCCCCCTGTGATGTGCCAACCCAGGACACCGTCCCCTTGTTTGTGCCCATGTGTGTAACTGTCATGTAACCAGGCTTTTGACTCTAAAGTCAAGCAAACCACAGGTTCAAACCCTTGTTGTACACTGTAAACAATCGATTGGGCCTTTGAGTGCCTCAGTGTCCTCATCTGTGAAATGGGTTTAGCAACATGTCTCTTGAAGGATAGCTAAGAGTTCCAAATAAGCCCCTGACACATCCTGGGACCTCAATCAGTGCACACTCTCTTCCATGCTTGGAGGAGGTGATTTTAAGCTGGTATTTCCAAAATCTTTTTTTACAGCAAGTGATAGAAATAACATTTCACGTCTGAACCCAACACACCCCTTTATATAAAATTGAGACACTGGTATTTTCTTTTTGGTCATTTTCTGTGCTCTTTTCTGTTAAAAATGTTTCTTGTGACCAAACATGAGCCACAGCCTGCAGTGCTAAGTGCTGCTGCAAGCTGCTGTGCCATGCCAGGCGCCTGGCTAAGCTCGGACGGGTGTGTCAGGCGTCAGGCACACTTCTCTCTGCGCCTCTCCACCTCTGGCCCTGTTTCTGCCCTTCCTGGGCTGCTCGAAGGACTCTGCTGTGAGACAGGGCCTCAAGCTGCCCTCTGGGAGGGCTGGAGTCTGGCCTCGCCTCTGGAGCATGCAGGAGGTTCTGCACATCTGCCCGATGGTTCCCTGGAGAGCCTCGCGCAGGAAGGGCCTCACCTGTGGGAAGCAGGGCCCTGCTCACCCAGGTGACGAGCATTTGCAGCAGCCCTTGCTGAGACCCCATCCCTCCTTTCTGAGGCTCAGCCCCGGGTGCCATGCCCCACTCTAGCATGTGTGAGCTCACCACTGTGGGGTCAGGTCTGTGTTCCAGAGGAGGAAAGAGGGCCTGGAGAGCTGCAGACGCAGCAGAGACCCCCTGGACCCTGAGTGGTGGGTCTGTGTGTGGAGCCCAGCTGTCCACCCAGGCTCCGGGTATGCTGACAACTCACGCTCACTCTGCCATTCCCACGTGCCTGTGCTGCTCCTGAGCCTTACAGTAACACAGTCCTCACCACAGACCTCAGGGGAGGTGTTACTAGACCATTTTACAGATGAGGAGACTGAGGCATGTGCATGTTAAAAGCCTTGCTCAGAGCCTCAAAGCCAGAAGGTGTGGCTAGGACTCAACGCCAAGCACTGTTAGGACCACTGTAAACACCATCCCTCCACCCTGAAGGGTCCTCCCTTGTCCCTCTTGGGCCCTGAAAGACCACCCCTCCTCCACCTGTCCCTACCTGCAGTGAATGTCCCCATTTAACTCTTACCACTTGGCAGCTGAGTGAGCCCTGGGAGTCTCGCAGTCTCTGGTATAATACAGTGGCATTCATAGTCCAGTCACTGGATTCCCAGAGGCGTCGCATGTCCCAGCACTTGGACCCCTGGGCCTCCCTTCAGCCATGAGATGCCAAAGCCACTGTGCTGCTCGCCTCAAGGTGGAGCCCCTGCCTGGGCCCAGCCTGCTTGCTGGGCAGCCAGAGTGCTCACGCCGTGGCACCCTGCAGCCTGTGGAAGCGTGGCACTGAGCACATTTGGGTGTGCATGCTGCTTTTTAATTACAATTTTACAGCAAAATGGGAGTCAGATGGCTGTTGAGCCCCAGAGGCTTCTCTGTGGGTTGCCCTGTATCACAGGTGTCAACCCTCTAAAGCAGACAAGCACGCATTCCTTCTTGGAAAGTAGTATTGTGACATGTAAATAAATGGATGCCCGGGCCACCCTGCAAGTTACAGAAGCTCAGGGATGGGAAGTGACCCACCTGGGGTCACACAGCGGGTGTGCTGGTCCACAGAGGGAAGGCGTCTGGTCCCTCCCAGGCTTCTAGAACCCTTGGCATAATCCCAGGAGTGAGGCAGGAAGGCCTGGCTTATTCCTCATGGCCTCCTGTGGAAGATAATGAACCACCTAGAACATCCACTTGGGTAGGCACGGGGTTCCCTGTGGTTCCCAGCATAAGATTGTTTGATCATTTTTTTCATGCTTAAATCTTGTAATCTGAACAACTACTTTGAAAATAACAATGTGCAATATATTAACTAGTGTTACTTTCCTATTATTTTGTTTTGAAATTTTGTATTTTTTTTATTCTTTTTTGTTGTTTTGTTTTTAAAAAAAATTTTTTTTAATCGCTAAAAAAAAAAAAGATTTCAGTAATTCATCCCCTTATTCCTGGTGGCAAGCTTTTGCTCCTCCCCCATAAAATACTTAAATGAGAAAAATATGCTTCTTGTTGAATAATTTTTGTTTCCTTTCCTTTTCAGCCAAGGGGTCCACTTCTTCTACAAGGTAAGTGCATCATTGGGCGGGGATGCTTTCACAGTTATTATTTGGTGTGCAGCAGCCCCCAAACCATACCACTGACCCCCACTTGTGTGCCTGTGGACGCTCCTGTTTGTTTCCTTTGTAATCTGCTTGTGCTGGGCCTGTTTCTAGTTATTGCTGCAAACGAGTGGGTTTCTGTGGCCAGTGGCACACATTGCTCGCCTCCTGTCCACAGACGGGGAGGCCTGTAGGTAATCCCATGTGAACAATGGAGAAACTTGTAAGCTTCCTGTGCTCACAGACATCCTGCATGCACCACAGACTCATCCTCCCCAGACTCAAGTTGTATGCTCTTCCTTCCTTCCTTCCTTCCTTCCATGACTGTTGAGTACCTGGGCACAGCATGGCCTGGGCCATGCTGAGTGGTGGATAAACCCAGGTCAGGAGCTCAGGGTGGTGCCGTACACAAAAGAACTTATATCTCAGTGACAATAGAAATTAAGCCTGAACCGAAGATCCAGAACCTATGGGCACAAGCTTTGAGAAGGAAGAGAAAATGGGAAAGGGACTTCAGCTTGAGGTGAAGAGTTCAAAGGTGTTCATCTGTGTTGGAGAAGGTCAGGCCGGCCCATTAACAAAGGAAAGGGAACAGCTGGGATTGCTGTGGAGGGCTGGGGTCTGATTGGTTGTTACCTCAGGTCTGGTTCTACAAGGTGGCTCTGGAGAAGTCCTTAGGGGTTTCGAGGGCAGTCTGGTTCCCATGAAATGATTGCTCCTGCTTGGGGTTCATCATGGGGCCATCTGTCTGCCAAGGCTCTGCAGGTTTAGGGTAATGACTGGAGACTTCTAGGCATCACTCCAGGGGGTCTGGAAAAGGATATTATAAAAACTGACACTTGAACATCCCTGCAAATCTTGAAAATACCATAGTTTTATTGTTGTGTCCTCAGTCTTGGAGGGGGATGAGATATGTTAGGTAAACTGAGAGCTAATAAACCCATTTTTGGGCACTCTCCTTAAGTGATTAACATGCTTAAGTGCAGAGCTGAGCAGGGATCTCACCCAAAGTTTATGGTAATAAAGGAGGCAAATACGAAATGAAGGCAGAGATGCCAGACTTTGTCCTGCTTTTCATTACCCACTGGGCAACTGCAGGTTTAAGTGAAACTTCAGTGGTTTTCAGCAAAAACTGCCTTTACTGTCTCACTGTCTCGAGGTGATGGCGTTGTGTCACAGAGGGCACATCAGTCTGTTGACTCGCGTTTTCCTTGATGTGCTGCGGAGCCCTACTCTCTGTGGCTCTCTGTGGGTGTGGGGATACAGCCGTGAGCATGACTGAGCACAGGCCTTCATGGGCAGGGATGCAGGCAGCAAGCATGGAAGAAAAATGCTCCAGAACATCCTTTCAGGTGGCAATGACTCTAGCACATAAGGGATGGGGGCTCATGGAAGGGGTGGCCTTAGGTAAAGGAAGGGAAGGGGTGGCCTCTGGGGAGCTCATGTGAGTAGTGCTGTGACCATGAGCAGTGTGCTGGGCGAAGAGAGTGGGCATAGCCAAGGCCCTGGGGTGCAATGTACAGTGTGGCTGGGGCAGAGGAAAAGGTAGATGTGCTGCAGATCTTTTAGTAAGAGCCTTTCTCAGCTTTTAGGAAGGCCTCATATACAGTGCTCATCCCAGTAGAGCTGAGATGGCACTGCACAGTTGTTATAGTGTGGTCAAATGGCCCCTACTTAAGCCTCATGTAATCATGGATGGGGCTGAGTCTGGCATTCATGATTGGTTTGTTGTCTAGCACTGGGATTGGCAATATGAGTGTTGTACTTGCCCAGGGGTGGAGCTGACATACAGTATAAGGGTGAGAAGAAGGCATGTCTTCCCTCTCTTGCCAGTGGGTGCTGGCTGTTTACAGTGGCCATGAATGGCTGCCCCACCACGCCATGCTGTCTTGGAGCCAACTGAGTATGGACTGAAACCCCCAAGAACTGTAAGAAATAAACTTTTGCTTCCCTAATTTTGGGCATCAGGTATTCTGTCTCAGCAACAAGGAAAAAAGTAACCAAGACAATAGTTTATCCAGTGAATGTAGCTAGCTGCATAGAAACATGGACATCCGTACCAAAGGTGATAAATAAAATTGTTGAACAGCCTCGAGTTAGTTTAGGTCAGGTTTTGCCACCAAATAAGTTGTACGAGTCTTTCACTTATTAGAGCTTTCTAAATTTCAGAGTTGCAGAGCAGAGACTGATGCTCTGGAGTAGAAGCCATGGTCTAGAACCTCTGAGAGTTTGAAAGATTTTTATTCCCCAGGGGAGGATGAGCCATAGAAAGGCTTGAATAGTCTTTTGTTTCAAAAGTATCACCCCAACCTCAAGTGGAAACTCAGGTGTAGGAAGTGTTGGTGAAGGCTAAGAGGCTGGTGAGGCCCAAACAGATGGTGGGGGCCTGGACAAGGGTGATGGGTGGGCTGAGAAATGGTCACATGCTGGATGTATTTTGAAGGCACTTGCAGATGGATTGAATGGAGAATCAAGGACATCAAGGTTGAGAGTGATGGGGTGCCATGTCCTGGGTTGGGGGGAGCTGCAGGTGATAAGGAAACTAGTTAGGCACTGACTGCAGTTCCACAGAACAGGACCATCTCACCTGCCCAGCAGGGATCTGGGAAGCTTCGTATGTCCCTGTCCCTCATAGCAACAAAATCCCCAGTGCCCTTGAGATAAAGCCTGCTTCCTGCTTGGGCCTCCGTGGACAGTTTCCTGGGCTGAGCCCAGCACAACCTCCAGGCCTCCTCCTCTCTGAACAAGCAGCACCCTCACCTCCTCTAGGGAATGCTGTCCCCTTGACCCTTTATCTTTCACATTCCTGCACTTGGTGCCCTCTTTTCCAAGGGCAAGACTTCTCTCCATCTTTTCCTGGAAAACCTTCAGTGTCCCCCGCCCCGCAACATGCACGCACACCATGGCCCTCATGTTGCAGTCCTGTGGCCTGGCCCCTGCTGACTTGGACATGGTGCCTCATCCCCAGACCTCACTGTAGCTATCCTGGGCCCTCCTGCCACACTTGGGACCCTTGCTTTCCTGGCCCCTGCACAGTGGCATCTCTCCTGGAATGTGTACC
The DNA here is from genome assembly GCA_004363535.1 of Dasyprocta punctata. Classification (NCBI taxonomy): domain Eukaryota; kingdom Metazoa; phylum Chordata; class Mammalia; order Rodentia; family Dasyproctidae; genus Dasyprocta; species Dasyprocta punctata. The sequence continues at coordinate 59,798 of RJWM01000722.1, forward strand.
CCACAGGTACCACCTGGGGTCCCCACAGCTCCAGGGTCACCAGGCACAGTAGACTCTGAAAACCAGAGCCCCTAGAGTTGTGTCCTTTTCACCTGGTCACCTCCTGCTCTTCATTCTGAGTCAGTGAGGACATGACCGTCAGGCCCAGGGGCTCCCTGTGAGCCCACTGGTGTGCTTGAGGTGTCTCTTCACCTGTCCTCATTTTATACCACCCTTCCTGGGGACAGGAATCATGTTCATCATGCCCAGAGCTACCAGCTCCCAATGTGGCACCATCCCTGGAATGGTGTGGGGCTCCACAGAGGTTTGTTAAAGCAGCTAGTGAACCAGAAGATGACGCCATCCCTCAACCCCGTTGCACTGCGGCCTGCCCTATCTGAATCCCCCAAAACCTCCTTCTCCGCTTCTCTCTCCTATTTTGTTTTGTGGCTTTATTTAGTCTTTGTCTTACACAATGAAGTTCTGGAAGGAAAAGACTGTCAGTGTCAGTGACAATAATCACAACAGCAGTTGCAGCTATCACGTAATGAGCACTTACTCTGCTCACTGACCTGACCCTTTACACATAGGTATCTCATCGAGCTCCAGGCTAGTTCCGGGTGGGCTGGGGGTCTAGGGTTGCATTTTTGCTTCTGTGTCTTGTCATTTTCTATTTTCTTTTTCTTAAGTTTTATTTTGTTTTCTATGTTGATGCTTGCCAATGTCTTATGATATATAGCTTTATCACTAGTATTGAGGCTTCCCTAGGAGATGTCTGTTCTTCAGGCATATCCTCTAGATGTAGGTGGTTCTTTATAGCTATCCCAAGAACCTACCTTCCCAATTTGTAAAGGATACAAAATTACTATTTGGCTCAGCTCCCAATCCTTTGGCACTGGGCTGTTGTGATGATTATGACCCCATACAATTACAGTGTTACCATACGGGGAAGAAAAACTGTTTATAACATGTATGACATTCTGGCTGAAGTAGTAAAGTTAGTAATAACAATAGTTTCAAGTACAGCTTAACTACTGGAAAGTATTAACCTGCTACGTCAGTCCACAGGAGAAAACTCTTAAGGATATATAACAAAAGCAAGCGTATACTGTGCACTTGTATGTGTTTTCCCTTTAGTGAAGTGATTTTACCCTTCCGCAGGGACGGTGGGGAGGTTGCTATGAGGAGGAGACAGGCTAAAGTGATGAATGAGGTCAGATATAGTAGAGTCAAGGCTGGAGGTCAAAGGACGATCACCTGAATTTTGGGAAACTGGAGAACACAGGAGTGAAAGAATGAAATGGAACACAAGGGAGTAATCAGAAAGGGCAGAGACAATAATTTCTCACTTGAAAGTTTAAATTCAAGAAGTAGTTGAGGAAAAAGAGAAAGGATCAATAGAAGAAAATGAAAAAGAAAGGCAAGAAACCTAAACAGTGAAAAAAGAAGGAAGAAAGAAAGAGAACTAAAAAGAAAAGAGAGAAGAAAGAAAAAGGAAAACAGAGAAAGAGCAGAAAAAAAAAAACCCAAATACAAAAATAACCACAAAATATAAGATGACATCCAACCAGACAGGAAAGAGATAGCCAGTCAGACGAACAAGTGAGAATAAAAGGAATAAAATGCGTCTGGTGTTTACAGTTCTGTGCTGGTATCCATGCTAGGTCCCAGAGATGTGCTGGATATGGAGCTGATCTTGGCCTCTGGGTGCAGGGGCTGGGACTGGTCTTCTATCAGTGGAGTTCTTCAGAGTCCAACCGCTGGCTCCTCATTGCTGCTTCAAATGCATCCACATTGCTGGTCTCACTCATTACTCCACCCTCCAAAGGGTGTGCCTGGCCGGCTGTTGTCCTGGGTCTTGGGATTCCAGTTGGTCTACCCCCGCAGAGGTTTATGTCCTTATGCTCTTCTCACAGGCCCCACCATCCTTGGAACTATGGAGGAGGCTCAGAGTGCAGACTACCCTTTACACATGTGATTTCAAAAATCTCATAGCTTATTACTGTCTGTCATAGGACCGTGCATCCTGCACTTGAGCATGTAGCAGAATCCCACAAGCAGCACCCCACATTCCCTGATTCAGAATGTGTATTTCCAGTGAGATTTTGGGGTGCTGGTGCTGATGTCTGAAGCCACACTTAGAGAACCTTGATCATATGGTTGAGGCTGCCAAGGCTTAGAGAAGTCATAGGACATTCATGCCCAAGGCCCACAGCTGGCGTGCTAAGACTAGACTCCGGCATCGACTTCCCATTGACATGGTGCTTTCCATCCCAGCTTCACTTCCTCCCTGCTATCTTCCTTCTTCCCCAGAGGAGCAGACCATTTTCTGCCCATTTCTCATTTCTCCAGCATGTGCTGCCCAGGGAACCATGAGATCACTTGCTCTTTTCATCTCTTTCTAAACCAAAGTGATGGCTGCCAAGCGAGCGGCAGTCCCCGTTTCCCATTCACCAGCAGCCGGCTCAGCTTGCTGGGATCAGATGCTTTCCCCTCCGGGAGGGTGTGAGAAAGAGATCAATGCTTTGAGCTCAAAGGGCCCTTCAGGTTGCAGGCCATGAGGCATGAGGCACCTGCTCTCGCTAAGTCTTTGGCTTAGGAATGCACAGGCCCAAGCTCGTCTGTCACGTCCTTGGCTCAGACAGGAGAGAGCTCTGTCTCTGCTCCCTTAATTGGGCACTAGGGTTCATCCGGCCAACCATTTGTTCCCTTGTCAGACATGCACTTCGTTTATTCCCGGGCTTCTGTGATTCTCTCACTTATCCATCTAGATTGGGCCCAGCTTGGTGCTGGGTTTGAGCTGGGGGATCGAAAGGGAAGCAGAAAAGATGCTAAGCCTGGTCCTCTACTACTTGAGATCTGATAGGGGAAGAGCTTATTCATTCATTCATTTAGCAAATCTTTATGGCATGCTGAGCTTGTGCCTGCCCAGTGCCAGGTGTTGGGGCTTCAGAAGCGAACAAAACAGGCCTCACCCCCCCAACACAGAACTTGCTGCCCCTTGAGGAGACCAGTTAGCTCTTGCACATCAGAAGCTTAATGAAAAATGTGTTGCAGGACTGACAAGATAAGGAAAGGCAGGGAAGGAATGGAGCAGAGGGTAGGGCGTGGGGGCAATCGGGTAAGGCCTCTCTGAGGTGAAGCTTAGAAAGCAGCTGAAGGATGAGCAGCTCTGGCATGGGGCTAATCTGGGGCAAGAGTAGAGCAGATAGGGAGCAGACAGTACCAAGGCCCTGAGGCAGGAACACTTGATCAGAGAGGGGGTAAGAAGCCAGAATAGCTGGAGCAGAGGGAGGGTGGGAAGAAGGGAGATGGGAATCCAGAGCAGTGGGTGGCAGAGCCTTCCTTGCTGCTTAGAGTAGGAGATGGATTTCACTACTAATGTGGTGTATGTGGGGGAGGGGGTTCCAAGCAGAAAAATAATGTGACATCATCTATGCATTTTAAATGTGGAGAACGGAGGCAGGAGACAGGGAGGAGGAACTTCAGGAAGCTGGCATGCAGCAGGTGGTTGGATTTGATTTATGGATTTTGGAGATGGAGCCAACCAGCCATGCAGTGAATTAGACCTGGGGCAAGAAGGAAGAGAGAAGAATCAGGGATGATTCCCTCGTTAGCAGGAGCTCAGGGTGAGCAGTAGCAATGCCATTCACTGAAGTAGAAAGACCTGCAGACAGATGGGCAGGGAAAAATGGGTAATCAGTTAGTCTGAAATCGAGCTCTAAAAGAGAACTCAGTACTCTTACAATGGAGTTTGAGGGTTCAGTGAAGGTTTCTCTTAGAAAGGGGAGGAAGGACCGATTGTGCAAAGGCTCTGAGGCAGGTTGGCCAGCTTGCATTCCAAGTCACTCATCAGGTGTATGTGCATGAGTTGAGGCAAGATGGAAGGTAGTGATACAAAGCAGAGTTGAAGATGGGCTTGTCCTTTTGAGCTTATCACAGAGGGGCAGTGGTCTGTCTGGCACTGTTAATGAAGCCTTCCCAAGGAGCCCACAACATAGTTAAGTCTTGAAGGATGCATGAAAGTTAACTAAGAAAAAGTGGCCGTGAGGTCATTCAAAGCTGTCGTTAAAGCATACAGTGCTGAAACAGTAGGTGGGTCAGTAAGTGACTAAACGAGGGCAGGGGAGTGAGTGAGCCCAGTGCCAGCACACCAGGCCACATGGCACTTCTGAGCAGAGTGGCCAGGGAGACCTGAACCAGATAGGCCTGGAAGCTGGTGGGGCAGGACAGATCTGCACCATTCCCTACCAGCCTGTCCCCAGTCCTGGAGGGCTCTGTCTGTGGCTGTGTGGGGTTTGCCATACCCCATGACTGCCTTCCGAGCCAAGCACTCAAGCCAGCTCCACTAAAAACCACACTACGAGGCCCCATTGCTCAGTGCTGACACACCCAGCCTGGCATCCCCAGAGTCATTGGCTTGGAAATTTACACAACTCCTGCCCAAGCAGTGGGTCTGCTCTGCTCATCACCCTCCAAGCCAGCTACACCACAGCCTCCAATTACAGAATTGAGTGCATGAACAGCTTTTTTGATTAAGTGGGACATCTTGGTCTTTCTCTTTTCTTTTTTTAACTGGTAATACATAGATATTTATAATATAGAACATTTGGAAAATATGGAAACTAAAACGAAGAAAAATACCCCACAACGACTGTTGCTGTTAGCACTTTGCTTCCAGTTTTACCGCACAGTTTTCGTCATTGAGATTATTCCACAGGGAATTGAGACTTGCCTTTTCACTTATCATCTCAGTGTAATCATTTGTAATTTTTAAAAAAAGGGAATATTCCCGTAAACGTTTGAAGGCTTAATCTATAGGTTTATTCTGATTTCCTAAACTGGTCCCAATTGGCAGAGACTCAAAGTCTAAACCTCCCCATCCCCCATCCTGCTCAGGCCACATGTCTTTGTACACAAAGATTTTTTTTGTTTTCTTTTTGTTTGTTCCGCAGTACTAAGAATTGAACCCAGGGCCTTTTCTCTGAGCTACATCCCCAGTGTTTTGTTTTGTTTTGTTTTGTTAATTTTGAGTCAGTGTCTCACCAAGGCTGGGTGTGCACCACCATGCCCAGCTTCTGAAAGCATTTTCTATATTGAATTCATAACAAAGTGCAGTTTTGAATCACATATTCTCTTGATTTTGTCAGCTGTTCCCTGAATGGTGACCATGGCTTATGTCTCCCAACAGTGGTGTTATGAAAGCACCAGTCTTTGTCACCACACCCTCCCCAGACCACCTTCTCTGAGCATTACCATTTTTAAAGTTCCTGGTCAACACAGGTTAAAAAAAAAAAGTGCATTGTTAAAAAATCCTTCTTCATGAGATGGATCCCGTTGTCCAAACATTTGATAAGCAGTTGTATTTCTGTTGTGAATCATTCATCCGCATCCTCTACCCATATAGGAAGTGGAACCTAAATGTTATTCTTATCGATTTGCATGAGCACTTGAGATAGTGTGGGTATTTTTATCTGTGTCTCTTTCCTTTTTAGGTTGCATGAGCCAGAGAAGAATGCCAGAGAAATCACCCAGGTACAGTCCTTGGTGAGCTGCCCTGCCTGGGAAACTCAGGGCGTGATTTCCCTGCAGCAACCAGAGTTGCAGATCCGTTCTAAATTAAGACTCTATCCCCAAGGAGGGAGGTGGGAGGGTGGAAAATCCATACACTGTTATTTTTTTTCCCTGTCCTCTGCTGATTCCTCCTCTCTGCTCCAGCCAACAGGCTCTGGTGCAGCCTCCTTAGCTCATTGCTACTCATTTATTGCACATCTCCAGAGGACACCATTCCTCATGTGTCCCATGAAGTCAGGCTTTGGCCTCCCTTAGTGTGGATTGCTCCTTCTGCCTCCCAGCATTTGCTCAAGCCAGTTCCTCCACCAGGAGTGCACTGTCTACAGCTTGTGCCCTCTTCTCTTTACAACCACTCCTCCCTAGAAGAGTGGCACAGCAGGACCTGCCAGGGCCTCTCTTGCCTCTGCTGATGGAAAGACCTTGTGTCATTAATTACCTCTCACCCAGGTGCCCTCCCTTGACTTGGCAATTTCTCTTCAACATTGCAGAGGAGACTTCATAGGAAATATAGCTGACCTGTTTCTGAGAAATAGAGCCCTGCCTGTCACCAGCTGACGCTGTCAGACCTCGGAGGCGCAGGGCTTCTCAGCGTCTGGTAATGAGACAGGCCCTGCTCTGACCTGAGCCGAGAGAGCGCCAGCTGTCCTTGACATTCCCAGGCGGTTGGCATCATTTTAGACATAATCTGTGAAGGACCAGGTTGCTAAGAGGGCAGGATGGGGTGGTGTTTGTAGGCCAGAGACCTCAGCCTGTCATCCTGACCTGCTACAACCCTGAGCACAGGCTTGGGTCATAATTAGCAAATACAAAATAGTTTCCAGTCATGTCAGAGAGAAACCTTCTCCCCAGTCACTTTGAGACTTTGTTCTGGGGAGACTTCTGGAGAAAGGGTGAGGATGGTGAGACGACTTGGTCACTGAAACCTATAGAAATCTATTCAAGGATTACTGAGCTCCCACTAAGAGCAGGAGCAGAACAGTCATGACTCTGCCTGTGTTGGGCGGCAGGACTGTGCCTCAGTTCCCAGTGACAGGTGGGACTCCAGCAGTGTCCGTGTGCACTTCCTGGACAGCAGTGCCTGAGCATCTGCAGGCTCAGGACATTGGAGCCACGGTGTGGGAAGACCACAACTCGAGGGTCCAACAGACTTTGGTTCTTTTCCAGCTGGGTGACTTTGACTGAATCCTAGGTCTGAGTTCCTCACCTGTAAAATAGGCTCAATAATTACGGAATCCCAGCACTTGGGATGCTGAGGCAAGAGGATTACCATGAGTTCAAGGCCAGTTTGGGCTACATAGTGAGATCCTATCTCAAAAAAACAAAAACAAAACAAAACAAAAAAGAAAGTGTTACTACATGCCAGGTTCTGTTCTAAATGTTTACCTGGATGGTTTCATTTGACCCTCAAAGCAGCCCTGGTCATAGAAACTATAATTTTCCTTATTTTACAGATGAGGAAACTGAGGCCCAGGGGGATTAAATGAATTGTCCAGAGTCCTTCACATAGAAAAGACCAAAAAAAAAAAAAAAAAAAAAAAAAAAACCATGATTCAAACCCAGACCTTCTGATTCCAGAACTTTTACCTCCAGTTCATCTATCCAATCATCTGTCCACCCATCCATCCAGTTTGCCAGCCAGGAATCTGTTCATCCCTTCAACAAGAGTGGCACTTCTGTGCCAGCCTTGATATCTGTGTCATTACAAATGACCAGTGCATATTTGTTGAATAAACTCATGAATGAATGAGTGCCCTCACCCCCTAGAGACCATACCTGCTCAGGCCCCAAAGCAGACACAGTCCCTGGCAGTGGGTGTTGTGAGGAGGAAGCCTGGGCCTTGGGCCTAGCCAGTGGCATGGAGGGGAGGGAGGGCATGGAAGCATCTTTAGGATGGAGTGATACGTGGACTCTAGGATGGAGCGATGTGTGGACTGAGATGCACATAATGGATTAGAATTCATTTTAAGGAGAAGGAAGGGCAGACACTGGCCAGAGAGATGTGGGAAAAGGGAGATGAGAACTGTGGGTGATTCCAGCTGAGAGGCACTGTTGATGCAGGGCTGTGAGGTGACCACAGTAGCATTTCAGAAAGGCCCATTAGGAGGAAGTAAGGCTGGAGCCAAGTAACTTTGACAAGAGAAGGAGCCTAATCTAGGACTGAGCCCACAGGGCCAGGACCAACCAGACTTGGTATCCTGTTGATGGGTAAGCAAATTCAAGGTTCCAGAATGGCTTTCTCTCCATCTCCTTTAGATCCAGGACACAAATGACATTAATGACATCACATATGCAGACCTAAATCTGCCCAAGGAAAAGAAGCCTGCTCCCCGGGCCGCCGAGTCCAACAACCACACGGAGTACGCCAGCATTCAGACCAGTCCACCGCCCCGACAGGAAGACAACCTCACTTATGCTGACCTGGACATGGTCCACCTCAACCGGGTGCCTAAGCCATCGGCCCCCAAGCCCGAGCCATCCTTCTCAGAGTATGCCAGTGTCCAGGTCCAGAGGAAGTGAGTGGAACTGCTTGGCCTCAGGCCTGTCCTCATGAGCTTTCTTGTCCCACATGGAGGGGCCGTAATGAGGACAACCAGCCAGTTCTCGATGGCCAGGTGGCGCAGGCCCTGAGACCAGGGGTCAGGATGGCCTTGTCTGCCACCCCTTTGGCTCTTCAGCTCATCCAGGACAACCCTGCCCCCTAACCCTGTCCCACATCTGGAGATCGATGTGACCCATCCAGCCAGGGAAGTGGCCTGGGAGCCGATCAGAGCTGTCTGGGGTCCAAGAACTGTTGTGCCTCTGATCATCAGGCACCGGTCTAGTCGTGATCTTGGAGACTCTGGGCTACCTCCTCAGTACTCTGCACCCTGATCATCTATGGTGAGGAGATGATTCCACCTCCTGCTTTCTCCACCCAGCTGGGGCTTCAGGAAAATTTTCCCTTTAGATCGAACTGCCCCAGCCATGGAGAAGCTGGAAAAACTTGAGATCCGCGTCCCAAGACTTGGCGAGGTTGCTGCCGACAGTCCTGGCCCCCCCTCTACCTTGGGCCCCTCTGTGACTCCCAGGGCACTGATCAGGCTGATGGGATGCTCTGTGTGGCCCTACCTCTCCTTTCCAGACCCGAGCTTGCTTCCTCCAGCTAGCACTAACTCAGCAGCATTGCCATGGACGCCTGTAAATTATCGAGAAATGTGAACTGTGCAATCTTGAAGCCGAGGTGTTAGAAAACTTGATCTGTGGTGTTCTGTTTTGTTTTGTTTTTTTCTTAAAACAAAAGCAACGTTATCTTGGCTCTTTGTCATGTGTTGAAATTCATGGTTGGGTCTTGTGAAGTCTGAGGTTTTAACAGTTTGCTGTCCTGGAGAGATTTTCTTGCAGCAGAAGCTGAATTTCCTCCAAGGCCCAGAGCCCTGAGGATGGGAAAGAACTGTCCCTTCAGCTGCTCAGTGAGGACATTCATTGAGCCTTCTCGCTGGGACTCAATTTGGCCTTCTCTCTGGGCCCAGTCATGCGGCAGGTACTGTGGTAATTGTGATCTGCCCAGTGCTTCTCCACGCCACAGCCTCATCCAGATCTGATGCCTCAGTCTGCTCTTCCGTAAAGAGGAGAGGGGGACCGTCTCACAACAAGCACTTTAGGGACTTGCAGAGGGGATGGACACTGAACTGGGCCATTTGCCCCGCCTATTTAGCCGTCATACCCTTCCAGCTCTCTGAGCCAATCTTCCATTTCTGCTCTCAAACTCCCATCGGGATGAAACTGGAACAGATCCTGGTCACAGCCAGTACAGCTCAGCTGTGAGCCACTGCTGATCTACCCTCTGTCCCTCTCTCTCTCAGGCTGGGCTGAGGCTGTGACCACATTACCTTCTGACCCCCTCTCTTCCAGTCGGGTACAAGGGCCTGCCTAGGCACTGAGCCAGGCAGTGTTGTAACCTTGGCTATTGGGTCTTCACATAGAACTCACTCAGTCAAGACACTACTGTCCATGACTCCAGGTTGTAGGTTGCCCCGGGGATTCTGGGCCCAGGCTGTCCAAGCAAGAAGCTGAGCCATCCTGCCTGTTTCCACAGGTACAGTGAGGGAATTTCAGGAGCTCATCAGGGACCAGCTCTCTCTGGTCAGAGACTTGGTGTTTTACATGACGGCATACAGACATGAGCTGAGCCAACAGGCCATGTGGGCAGCATTGGCTGAACAAGCCAGGGCTCCTCTTTGGCATCTGGGAGCTTCAGTGCCCCAGCCACCTGCCCAAGCTGTTTCCCCATTTCTAAGGGTTGGCTTGTAAACCTTCATCTCCCTCTTAGAGAGAGCATGTGCGTGTGTGCAAGTGTGTGTGTGCGCGTGCATACACACATGCAGGATTTTAAAACAATGTTTTCTTGGTGCCATTTTAATTTTGTTTTAATTGGGGGGGATGATAAAGGAATGAGGCCAATGAGGCAGGCGTGTGGCTTTAGCGTTGGCTGAGCAGCCTGGGGAGTCCTCATGCCATGTGTGTGGAGCCCCAGGAAACAGAAGAGGGTGAAAAAACCCTGTGAAAGGAGTGTGGTTTGGGGAGTTTATTTTCAGACTGTTGGGAAGGAAACAGGCCCCATTTTGTATATAGTTGCAACTTAAACTTTTTGGCTTGCAAAATATTTTTGTAATAAAGATTTCTGGGTAACAATGAATGATATCTTGGATGTTGTGTGTCCTTGTCTTTGGGATTTTTGTCCTTGGGCTTCCTTAGAGGCTGCTGTCCTAGGCAAGGATTGCCTGTGGCCCCAGGCTTGGGATTAATCCACAGTGTTTGGTCTTCTCCTCCACCTTAGTACATAAACCCTTTGTTTCCCTCAGCTGGAGGGAGGCCGCATAAGCTTGAGACAGACATCCAGACAGACTGCTGAATCTGAATCCTGGCTCTGCCACTTCATAGGTTTGGGAATTTGGACCACTTACCTCCCTGAGACTCAAGCTGCTCATCCTCATAACGGGGGCAGCTCAGTCCCTGCTAGGGTTCCTGGGAGCATTAAGGAGGTGACCAGCACTCAGCCCCATGCATATCACATGGCAGGCCCTTGCTGGACCCTAAACCTGCAGAGCAGAGGCCTGTGGCCCCTTACTCCTGGTGGGCTTCTGGGCAAGCAGCTCACCCAGCCCCAGCCTCACTCTCTGACCAAGTGCAGGTCTAACGTTTACCCTATAATATCCTTACCAGAAGGTTATGGCAATGCTGATTATAGAGTAGATGCTCAATAAATGTTGCTTTCCTTATCTTCCCTCTACTAGAATATTATTAATAGTAATAATGGAATAATTAGTGCTTACTACATGTACCATTTTACATTGAGACGATTAAACTTTATAATTCTATGAGGTCAGTACTGTCACCAGCCTCATTTTGTAGACCAGGCTCACAGAGGTAGTTTAACTTACACAAAGTCACACAGCTGATGGGTGATGTGGTATGGTTGGACTTCAAATTCCAACTGCCTGACTTTGATACCAGATTCCTGACCACTGAGTCAATGATTAATGCATCTCATTTAAGAACAGACTGCAGAATCAACAATAGCTGGTAAGAGCTACAGTGGGTACTTTGCAGTTGTTAACTACTTTCATCCTCCCAACCACCATGTGCGATAGGAACTCATTCTCTGTGTTTTATAAATGAGGAAAAAGAAGTCATTTCCCCAGGTTGGAATGGGGACCTGACTTTCCCAGCACACTGTACCAACAGTCTCCATTGCTGCTGAATAGCTATGCTTGCACCCATTTGCAGAAAGGAACATCGAGGCCTGGAAACGCACATAGACATGGCCCATCTCATCCAGTGAATCTTAAAACAGGCTAGGACTTACATTCAATCCACTGGTGATCACTGCCCACCCCGGTCCAAGTGATCAGGATCACTAGAGCAAAGGGGCCTCCTACAGGGCTCAGAGAGGTCACCTGCCTCACAGGCCAGGACTTTGGCTGTGCCCAAGAACTCAGCAAGCTCCTGGCCATCCACCTACCCTCGGCCCTCACCTCCCTCGGGGCCCAGGCTGAGAAATATATGTGCTGCTTGCAGTGTTGAGGTGTTCAAAGTATGAATGCAGGCCAAGTGGGCAGGGAAGCGTCTGGCACTTCCCAGGAAGTGGGAATGATGGACTGCATGTCCGGGCAACAAGACTTGAGGATATCTTTTATGCAGCTTCTCCACAGTCCAAATCTCCAGGGCTGGAGGCTGGCAGGTGAGACAAAAGTTGATGGGTGCTAAGTGGCACTTTTCCTGCCCACCAGGAAATCAGTCAAGCATTTGGCATTTATTGGGCACCTGCTTTTGGAGCAGAGAAGAATGCTCAGGCTCCCTCCTTCAGGGAGGACCAGCCCGAAGCCCCTGCTGTCTGCCTTTCAGAGTCCTCACCCCTGTGACACACATGCTTGGGAAAATCTTTCCCCACAGAGAACACCCAAATGCAAAGGTCCCTGTGTCCTCCAGTGTGTTCCCAAAGCCAAAATTGGGCTTGCATTTATTTATTTCACTTAATTTTTAGATAAGCACATACTACATACCAGACACCCTCTTATACTCAGTACAAATATTAACATTCAATATCAACTCCCTCCATCCTGCTAACCTATAAGGTACATACTGTGATTACCACCTATTTAATAAGGATACTGAGACAGATTAAGCATCTTGCTAAAACCCTCGGCAAGCACGTGAATGGATGTGATGGGGGGCTGGAGGCTCCCAGGGCAGTAACAGGGTCACAGACACTGAAGTGCTCAGTGTGCACAGGACTCTGTTGGAAGCCAGGAAATAACACAGGGTCTCACCACCAAAATTTCCAAGTGTCAGCCTGGTCACCAGGCAGCTGAGGTACTCTGAGCCTCCAAGGGCTTGGCCTGTCACCGCTGGAGTCCCTGGTGCCTCTTGTCAAATCACACTGCATTTGCCCGGGGTCTTGGCTTGTTTTCCAAACACAAGATTATGACATTAAAAATGCTTTTGTGCAAAGCCTTGGTGACAGAGGTCAGAGAGTGGCTACCCTTGGAAAGAGGCCCAGAAAGCCTGAGGGAGCAGATGTTCTGAGTGCTCGCCTCTGGGACAGTCCCTTGGGGTTTCGACATGCAAAACCTCCTCAGGCTGCACACTTACCATGTGTAAGTTATACCTCAAATTTTTAAAATGACAGCCACCCCATCACCTCCCCTAACTTTTGATGCCTGCTCCTATCCGACAATTTCTTTAAAACAATGTTAATGCCTTATCTTTCATCCTAAAACCAGGCCCAGTGTCTGGTGCAGGTGAGGGACCCGAGGAGTGCTGTCGAGTTAATTTGAAAGATAACATCCCAGTGACCAAAATAGCACCTGAAACAGTGAAAGAAAAACTGCCCAGCTGGGCAGGAAGAGCAAGGTCAGCTACAAGGACAACCATTTATCTGTCATCCCTTCATCTGAGACTCTCTTAACTACTTAGCCTTCCAAACACCCCCTGCCCTCACCCCTCCTCCCTCCACTGTGGGCGAGGAGGCAGCTGCCCACAGAGTCTTTGTCCTGCAACTTTGGGCAAATGCGGCACCATCAAACCTCAGTTTTCCCACCTGTGAAATGGGCACAGTAGCAGCCTGCACCTCTGGGGCCTAGTGAGGGCTAAATGAGAAAAGACTTCACACTCTACAACAGTGTGGCACTAATGGTGCTCAATGCAGGCACACAAGTGTGTGTACACACACATTCCAACAGCTGTCTTCGCATTGATACACGTTTGCTGGCACTCATTCACACGCAGTCACACTGACGTCCCCTCACAGCCACACACACGTTCACACCCACACAGTGAGGTCAGGTTATCAGAGGAGCTCTGTAGTGCTGGATCTCCTCTCCTAGCTGAAGTAACTTAATCAAGCCCCTCCTCCCCTCATTTGCCTGAAATGGATCCCTCTGGATCCAACACCCTGCCCAATTTTGGGGTCTTCTCCCCTACACCTCTGCCTGACACTTTAGAGGACAGTTCCTGTTCCTTTCCAGCCACAGTGGGACTCTCTACCTTGGCTTTTTGTCTCACCAAATACCAGTAGAATCTGTCCTGGCTCTGCAGTGAGCCACACCTCCTGTGACTTGGTGTCCTCCCTACCAGACCATGAGCCCCAGAACTTCATGTTCTATCTGGACTCCAGCCCCCAGGATAAGAGAGGTTATACCCACCCCATGCCAGATAGGATCCTGGACCCTTGAATTCTTTATTTCACAGAGCTTTGACATTCATTGTAGATTGGTGCTGTGATGTCCATTTCACAGATAAGATCCCAGAAGTGATGAAATAAGCTCATTCATTTAGCTAATAATTATTTCTCAGGTTCTTACTGGGAACCTCAACCTGTGCAAAATTCTGAAAATAGGTTGTGGGCAAAAGATGGGTCACACCTGTATGAGCCTATGGGGAATGAGGAAGCAGGGACAGCTGGCAATTGCAGAGCAGAGAAGAGAACTGAAGGAAGTGGTTGACCAGCAAGCATCTCAAGTTCTTGAGTAAGGGGACCAGCAGGTTTACAGGCTTTCAAAAAAGGAATGTGAGAATAAAAGGTCTAGGGTAGATATAAAAACTGGCTAATGTCCTACAAGATGATAAAACCATGCCTTCGGAGTTATCTTTTTTTCCCAGATGAAAGTCATTTGTGTCTCTACAAGACAAAATCTGCAAATTAGCATGTACTATAACTGTGTAAAATCTGGACCCTGACTAAATAGCAAAAACAGACTTGGGTATATCCACTGAAAGAATGAACTATTCTTAATGGCTCCTTTAAATAATGCCCCAGTATAGCAGCCAAAGGAAATGTCATTTTCTTTTGCCTTATTTCTAACCTTGGAATACTTTTTCTCATTTGAGGAAAATGAATAGGCCTCACTCACTGCTTGGGGCAGAAAAGGCTTTTGGAAGAGGAAATCCTTGAGCTGAGACCTAGAGGATGAGTAAGGATGAGCCAGATGGTGCAAAAGAGCTGGCAGCTGCCAGCAGCCAAGCCCCTGCCAAGTCATCCTACATGACTCTCTACATCACCTGCCATACTGGCAATGCCAGCCTCATAACACCTTCTATATGAGCCACAGGACCTTTGCACATGTTGATCCCTTTGCCTGGAACACTTGCTGAGTCTTTGTGCTTGTCCTCCAATGACTAGGCCAAATTCCTCTGTTAGACACTACCATGGTAAAGTAACCCTTTCAGTGCTTCTCCTTTGGAGCCCTTGTCACAACTTGTAATTACACAAATTGTACTGTTGATTAACATTCTTCTCTACTGTCCTAGCAGCTGCTCAATGTAAGGAGGGTGCTGGCTCTATTACCCTTTTGATTCTAATGTCCAGTGCACAGGACATAGCCAACAAATGTCTGTTGGGGGGAAGAGCAGATGGGTGAAGGAATAGGAGTACGAGTGGACAGATTGATGGGTGCACGGAAGGACAGATGGATGGATGGATAGACAGAAAGACTGGTGATGAATGGAAAGATGAATGGGTGGATGGATGATGGGTGGATAAGGAAGGAAGAAAGGAGAGCAAAGGGGGAGAAAGAAGGACATAATGGCTGGAGACTATTTTGCATCTTAAGAGAACTGAGAGCCAAGCAGCAAGTTTAGAACTAGGTTCTAGCCTCGTCCCCTTACTGTCCCCACTGAGTTATTCTGCCTTTCATCATCATCCTGGGCTCACAGCAATCACTTTTTGAAAAAAATGATTTCTGCTCCCTGACAGGAAGGAGCCAATGACCCTTGTCCATGCCTCTGCTAGGGAAACTGTGGCTATACTTAGAAAACAGGATGAAAGACTGCAAAGAGCTTTCTCTACCCTGAAATTGCACAGCTCCAGTGCAGCTGGTTAAGTGGCCCAACTTTGAGAGCTGCCAGGGATCTGCCACTCAGCAGTCGTGTCCTCCTGGCCCCGCTTCAAGGACAGCAAGCCAAGCCCTCGTGGTGGAAGGTGCCGGGCCCACCCGCCTGGCCTTCTGCCCCATAGCCCCATTCAGGGCAGGGTCAACTGCTGGGCAGCCAGGCATGTGCATCCAGCCACAGCCCTGGGTCCAGAATGAGGCCGGGTGAGAGTTTAATGGCGAGGAGGCTGCAGCCTGACTGATGCTGTCGGCTGAGTTCGGCCACGGCTCCGCGAGTGCCAGTAAATGGACCCTGCGCCCATGCAGATTAAAGCATTATCGCTCATATTATGTGTGGGGCGCAAAGACGTCTGAGCAACCAGGCCCGGAGCTGCCATTACTGCAGGACCTTTGCTGAAAATTTTTTCTTGGGGCAATTAAATCCTCAGCTGTCTCCTCACAGGGAGTGCCAGCTTGCATTTTAATTATCTTTAAGAGGGAAGTAGGGGAAAGGACACGAAGCAAAGAATTAAAAAATAACAATCAGCTTTATAAATATCGCCATTCCTCCACGGCTGCACACCCCTTCGCTGCTTTCTCCCCTGTAGGCTCCTCAGTGACCTTGACCTACTGGGCTCTGGGCTGCCTGTCACCGGCGGGGGCCTCTCTAAGGAAAGGGGAGGTGGTGGCAGAGGGTAGTCTTAAGTGGAGCATGCATGCTGGTGTCGCAGCCGCATTGCTCACGGGATCATTTGCTCTTCCCCACATTCTGTGAGGTGGAAGTTATTAACCTCATGTTATAGATGAGGAAACTGAGCCTGGGAAAATAATTGGTAATAACACAACTCGTGGCAATGAAAAGAAATGAACACATATGCAACAGGATGCGTGAATCTCAAAAACCACAATGCTGAACTGAAGAAGCAGAGCTAAGCAGTGCAAAGTTTTAGAATCACAAAACCATCTACAAAGTGCCAGGAAGGACAAAGGGTACTTCTGGGGAGATGGCAATATTCTCTATCCTGAATAGGGCCTTGTTTCAATATGGGTATTTTTTTTATCAGAGCTCATCAGACAGCACATTTAACTAGGGTGCATTTCATTATTTGTAAATTATACCTTAATACAATTTATTTTAAAAGAAACAATATGCCTGGTATGGTGGTATATGGTTGTAACTCCAGCACTCTGGGAGACTGAGACAGGAAGATTTCAAGTTAGAGCCCCACCTGGGCAATAATGCAACAATGAGTTAATATTTATCTGTGTGCCAATTTTCTTGTAAGCGTTTTCTATGTATTGAGCCATTTATTCTTCACACCAGTCCCTGATGCAGGCATGAGAGCCCATTTGCCAGAGGAGAAAACTGAGGCCCAGCAAAGATGATGGCAGAGCATGGGTACCCCCTGCACCTAAGACTTCAACGCAAAGTCCAAGTTCACCTAACTGATGAGCACCAGGGCAGGACCATCCTGGAGCCTTTCCAAGGTGATGACACCATTGGAAGAGTGAAAATGCATCATTTGTCAGAGAAATATCTACTCAGTGTCTACTGCAGGTCAGACTCCACATGAAGACACATAAAGAGCAACAGACAAATCCAAGCCTTTGCCTGGAAAGAAAGGGACCCCAGATAATCAGGAGAAATGTGCACTACGGCCAGTGGCAGGTGCCTCCCGGAAGGGAAGGTTAAGGGAACGCAGACAGAGACTTGCCCACATCACATCCTCCTCTCAAATTTGCAAGGAAATGAGCTGCCACCCCAGTGAGCACCAAATTCCTGAGCCACCTTGCTCTTGACTTGATTTCCCTTCCAAGCTGTGAGTTCTGCTGATGAAGGGCTAGCGGCAAGGGCTCGTCTTTCATGGGCTGCTGCAAAGACCCTTTGAAGTCGCTGCCCTGCACCTGGCACCACGAGCCTGAAACTCAGCTATTTCAAAAATGACTCCTGTACATTCCCTTCATAGGCAGCCCAGAGAGTCACATTCCAGCGCGTGGGTGTGGCAGCATGGTGGCAGCTGGGAGCACCTGGACCCCATGGAGGACACTTGTTTTGAGCCAGGCCATGTGGAACCCTGTGTGACCCCGGCTCAGGGAACTGGGACATGGCTTCAGGATGGGTGAGTCTCAACATCTGCATCCTCAGGTAGCAGCTGCTCTGTGTGCTCTGGCACACAGTCCGGTGCATTCCCCACCAGCACTGGGCCACCACCCCTCAGTCCCAGGGGAGCACAGAGAAGGGCATGGCCTGCTGTAGGAGTAGAACTGGCATCTGTACCCCACCAGGGATGTCACAACCTCCTCAGTCTCCATGAGATAGCCCCTCCATCTCATTTAGAGAATAGTTTTTGGGAACTCAGACCCTTCAAACTTCCTGAATCCTGCACTTCTTAGCTGTGTGACCTTGGGCAACTTCTTGCCTCTCTTTATCAGTTTCCTCTCTCAATGAATGGTGCCAAAAATCGTACCAGTACCAGGGAATTATTGTAAAGGTTAGATGAAACAAAATAAATGTAAAAGTAGTTAGAATTGGGCCCAGGTGGTTGTAAGCCCTCAAAACTGTTAGCCTTGCCAATTGTGTGGACTGTACTTATTTATGTTTTTCATGAATGGGCTCATATCTACTGTGTATACTGGGGGCACCTTCCACATAAGACCTTGCTGTTTCAGACAGCTTCACAGCGCTCGCACCTCCATTCTGTTATTCACAAACACAGCAGGAGGTGGGGGCGCAGCTTCTGTGCACCAGGCACCTCGTCAGGTCATTTGCTCTCTCTTCTAGTGGGAGAGATAATTAAGAAAGTTAAATAATAAATAATTGAAACCACTTCACCTTGTGATGAATGCTATGGAGAAAATAAGATGGGCAAAGTGATGGAGAGGTATGGGTTGGGAGAGGGAAGCAGTGTGGACAGATGACCTTCACACAGCCCCCAGAAGAGAAGGGGAGAGCCTGGGTAGGAAAGGGCCCAGGGGAGGGGCAGCGCGGGCCAAGCAGCATGGGACTACACTAGAAAGGGAAGAAGATGAGCAGTTTTGAGAGGAAATGGCTGAGGCAGACCAGGCCCCATGAGGCTAGGTCTGTAGACCGAGATGGGAGGTGCAGGGTGGAGGACTGGATTTTATCCTGAGCAAGAAGCACAGCCCCTGGAGCCAGGAATGGACCTGGAGTCTGAACGGGAATGAGGGAGAATATCGGGCCTGGAGTCACAGAAGCCACGCCAGAGGCTACGGAAGCAGGGACCAGGGAAGCAGCCTCCAGCTTGAAACGTAGAACCCACAGGACCAGCTTGTGGTAGGAGGAGTCTCAGGAAAAAGGAGAAACGACTTACTGCTGACAGATGTCCCCATAATAATTTAATTAACAAACTCCCTATTGAGAAGGATTCGGGCTGTTTCTATTTCTCCACTATTTGGAAGCAATTTCGTTATAAACATCACCACACAGAAATTCCCACAAGTGAGTGGTTGGGTCAGAGTGAATGTTTTTGATCATTTCCAGATCATCTTGTTTCCTCCATTCTGCTCCCGCCCTGCTCTTCCGGGCTGCAGTTCCCTGGCTGGCTTTTCCCCACCCTCTAAGCTCTTGGGAACACCCAGCCCCTGTGCCCAGCACAAGCCCACCATCTCGGGTGTGTTTGGCGTTCCTGTTGCCAACTGGAATTACAGATCCTTAAGAGGAACCCTCAGAACTGGCTCCATAGTTACAGTGACTGACCAGGGGCCTCCTTTTCCAGAGGTAGTCAAAGTGACCAATTCATCCCTATTCTTCCAGTCCCACAGAAATTCGCTTTTCTTTCTGTTCAGCCCTGAAAATGAGGCCCTGCACTGAGGCCATAGAGGAAACCAGCCAAGTTACCAATGCTAAGGGCCCACTGCAAACTCCTCCCCAGGGTGCTGTCCTCCAAGTCCTCGGCCTCCACCCCTCCCTCCGACCGCATCTTCCCACCTCCTTCCTGTCCACAACCCGCGCAGTGTCCACCCCTGCTGGCTGCAGGCCTTCTGCTTTCATCTCACACCAGCTCAGCGGCCAGGGTTTCCTTTTCATATATGCCCTTTCTAAAGGAAGTATTTTCTTTTAATCAGCAGCCACTGAATCTGCAAAGGCGTTGAAGCGTAATTTTATTACGTTCCCCTCACTTACGGCTTATTCGTACCATTTATTTGGAGGAAGGGAGAAGAGTAGCTAAGACGGCAGAGCTTCACAAGTAGTGGGCATACGACATTTCATTTTAATGTTGGCATTTATGCTTTTGGAGATGGCTTACGTTGTTTTCCCAAGACTGACCTCGCGGGTTACTTAATCCAGAAAGGCTTTTGCAACACATTGCTTCTTAATATAATCATCTCTGCTTGTCCATGAGATATGAGTTCCCAAGACCCTCAGTGGATACCTAAAACTATGGATAGTACAGAACTCTATACGTGCTGTTTTTTCCTATTGATACATAACTATGACATAGTTTAATGTATAAATTAGGCCCAGGAAGAGATAAACACCAGGAACTAGTAAAGAAATAGAACAATTATAAAAATGTACTATAATAAAAGTTATATGAATATGGTGTATCTCATAAAAGAGTCAAAACAAATATTAATATTTTCAGACCACAGTTGACCTCAGGTAACTAAAATCATGGAAAGCAAAACTGTGGATAAGAAAGGATTACTATATATCTTGTAAGACAAGTAGCTTTTTTCCCGTAACTTAATAAATGAGTAGTAAAGTCTTTGATACAAATAGTAATTATTATTAATTAACTGTTTAGAAGGTGTTAACAGCTAAACTGGGCTCATTGTCTCTTTTTATCTTCTCTAAAGAAGGTAAGACTTTTGAGGCCATTTTATAGGTAAGGAAACTGAGACATCACAAATTACTACTTATAATTTAGGTTACAGAGCTGGTTAAAAGCAGGATGGAGTGCAAACATGCAGCTCCCCGGGGCCCAGGATTGGTCAACCTAGCAAAGCCATAACTGTTTCCCAGAGCTCTTCCCCCTTGTGACTCTGAGTTGACATTGGCCACATACAATATTTTGCTGAAGATTTGCAAGGCACAGTGAAGATGCAGTTATAATATGTGCTCTGAAGACTGCTGCTGCGGGGGCAACTGTCACCCTCTGCTCCTACACCCAACCCTCCTCCCTCCAGCTTCTCCCAGCCCTGGGCCAGGTGCTCACGAGGCTGTGTGAGGCAGATGGCAGGTTCTGTAAGTCACCAGGCAGCATGCTGAGCTGGGGACAGATGGATCCCCTGTGCCCTTCCTCTTGTCTGCAGTAGCTTTGTGCTCCAACTGACCCTGGTGCCGCTGGTCGCACCACCAGGTTCCACACCAGGGGCAGAGACCGCTGCACAGGTGCTGGCTGATCCCCACAGTGCGTGAGGTCACAGACCCGCAGTGACTCCTTCACTCTGGATCGCACAGCCTCTGCTTCTCTACCAGGTCCCTGTCTACGTCAGAGGTTTGGGTTTTATTTAGGAAGTAGCTTGTTCTCCTCCACCTGGATTTGACAAATTAATCAAACAAAAAACACAGGACACCCAATTATGTGAGTGGCACAAAGTTAGTGGTCCTTTTCCAGTATAGATCATGCAATATTTGGGATATACTTCTACAAAGAAATTGCTTATTTATCTGAAACCCAAACCTAACTGGCATGAGCATCCTGCATTTTATCTGGTAACCCTACCTCTGCCCCCAGCAGTGCCCTTCCATAATCCACACACTGATGATTGCTGCACCAGGATAGAGCCCAGGTTCCTGAACCCAGGTTCACCATCAGAGGCCCAACTCGCCTCCCAGCCACCTCTGGCAGCCATCTTCAAGGACTTGATGGTCCCCAAAGATGACCTCTTCCCACCCCTACGGCTCTGCCTTCATCATCCTGCCTTGTACACCATGTGAATTCCTGTTCTTTCATCATGTCATAATGCTGTTTCCTCCCAGAATTCTTCCTTGACTACTACAAGTGGACAAGCACTAGCTTTCAATTTTGCATCCCTTCGGGCCCCTTGGACACTATCATTGCAATGTAATCACAAGTGGTGTGTGTTTAATATGCTTCTAAGGCAAAAGAAAAGAGAAAAGAAAGGTTCGTAATTAAGTAAGAAGTGGCCTAATGGGCACACACCTGAGTGAATGTGAGGGAAAGGCAGAATCTGCTCTCTGGGATTTGGTCTCCGGGGACCCCTAATCCCACACCTACCTAAATAAATTTAGACTTTAAAGGTAAGTGGGCTTGTTTTGCTTTGTTTTGTTTTAACGAGCAGTATAATGGTCAAAATGGGATTTGTCAGTCAGAGGTGCTCAAGTTCAGATCCCAGCTCTGCTATGTACTAGCTGTATAGACTTGAACAAGTTGCTACTCCCCTGTGCCTCAGGCGTCTCACCTGTAAAATGGGCATAAGAAAAGGACCACCCCGGGAAGGCTGCTGAGAGAAGAAAGAAAGTCATACTTTGAAACTGCTTATGGTGATGCCTAAAACATGCTGACCTTAGGGTATATTGCAACCTGTGATCCACACCAAGGAGCTATGGGGAAGGAAGGAAGGAAGGAAGGACTCCAGAGCTCACTCTGGCACAATGCCAAGAGACAGTATTTTGTTCTCCAACCCAGGGGCTCCCAGCATTTGTCAAAAGTATCCTTCATTATTCATGATTTTGACTTTCCAGGCTGGCAACTCTGAAAATGCCCTCAGAGGACTATAACCATCCTAGTCCCAGGTTTTAATCTCATCCTACCATTTCTTTTGTATGACCTTGACCAAGACAGTGAAGCCACGCTCATTTCAGCTACTGAATGGAGACGTGATGCCCCCGGCAGGGCCCGAGCGGAGGGCACAGGTGCTGATTTAGGTGCGGGAGACTCCTGAACCTGGGATGCTGCTACTTTAACTCTTCATGCAGCTCTTGAAATCAAAGGACAACCTGAACAAACCGCTATTGTAACCCACTTCCCTGCCCTTGTCTAAACTCCAATCCCCTCCCCAGGCCTCACTCCATAACTGTCCCCATCCCTGACACTGGGGAGATGAATTTGAAGCTGGCCCTTCATCTCCTCGTACTTGGCTGCACGATGAGGAAACTCTTTTTTGTAAAATCCATCCATTTTCGTGAGCAGCAGGCAGTGTAGGCTTTGTTCAGTGACATTATTACAGTGTGTTTTATTCTCAATCCGCATGCAGCTCTCCCCACAGGCCGGGAGCCCCTGAGGACTGGGCTCCAAGTCAGCCATGATCACCATGGCCAAGTCTGTACCAGAACCAAGGGGTCAAGCAAATGTGCAAGCAGAAGAAAGCCAGGGAGACAGCATCAGTCCTCTCCCTCTCCTTCCTGCCTGACAAGGATCTGATCAGGGGAGAGGATCAGTAGCCCTGTTCGTTCTCCTATCTGTTTCCGGAATCTCAACTTGGGTTTGTAGCTGTCTAATTTATTATTATATGGTGCAGTGCAGGGTAATTATACGCTGTGGTATAATTTGTTATAACTTGGGCTGAGGCCTATAACTGTATAATTTATTATTATACAGTATAGGGCTGAATAATACAAGGAGTATATAATTTATTTCAGGCTTATGAGCCTAACCTGTAATCCAAATGCAGCACGAAGCCAATGTGGATGAGTTAATGTTTCTACAGAAACTTCAATTTAGGTATTTCTTCATTTCTAACTTCTTTCTTTGGGCTTCTCAGAACACAGCCTGGCTGGTATTGTCAGTTTCTGGTCCTTTTTGTTCTGCACAAAGCTCAAATCTTGAGTAAGCCTGACGCGAGATGAGCAGGTCTTATATATCACCATGAAAAAGGGTTGCCCAGAGTTGTCACCCTGCCCAGTGACAGGTGTCATCACAGGGAGGCCATGGTTTGCCAAAGGCAATGCCAGAAGCAGATACAGGACCAAGACCAGAAGCCTGTGTCCTGGGTCCCCAGCAGGATTCCCAGTAGCATTTCTGTTCATTCATCTGGTAACTACTCTTCGTTCCATTCTCTATCCTGGGCCAGAAAAAGTCCTTCCCCTCATAGAACTTGCATTCTTGACAGCTTAAATCTCTCCAGTCCCTTGTTTCTCATAGTGTGGTCTGAGGACCAGCATCATCAGCAGAGCTGGTTAGAAATGCAGATTCTCAGCCACTTGGGCCACCTGAATCACAATCTGCATTGCCACAAGACCCACGGGAATCCATATAACTTGACAAGCATTGTTTGAGTTTCTAAAGAATTTAGAAGTGCAGTTTTCATTTGCACTTCCTTCCCCATGAAGTACACATCTTTTCAGAGTACTGAAACAGTTCCTTCTTCCTTTCCCACCTCTTCTACCTCCTACTTTTCCTCTTCATCTCCTTTTTATCAAAAACATACTTTTATCCTACACACAAAACTTTATTGCGTATCTTTTGAAAATCACACACACCATCATCATCATCATCATTATCATCATCATCATCCAGAGAGAACAGTGTTAAAATATTAACAACTCACCTGTAAGACATTTTTCATACATGCCTTTTTTCAACAAAATTTTAAGAAAAGATGGACTTGTATTGCACAGTGGTTTTCAACACTGAACCTGCACCCACCTGGCAGGTTTGCCCAAACATATCTCTGGGTCTAACCTATGCCCCAGCTCCTGATCAGAAGATCTGGGATTTCCAAAAAGTGTTGTGGGGCCACTGGACTCCTGGGATAAAGCATTAGAGCTAGAATCCAATCATGCCCCTGGGAAGTCAGTCTGCCTTTCCACACTGCAGCTTCTGCAACTGCCAGACAGTGCCTGCCTCATAAGATTATGGTAAGGACTACATGAGCTAGTTAAATTAGTAAGGCACAAAGGAAGTATTAATTATAATAAATATACATATAATTTTAGAACTGAGATTTCTTAACAATTGTTCACAAACATTTTTCATGTCATTATTCTCCTGTGTATTTGCTTTTGAAGGCAGCAGGGTTGTCCTTCCTGTTATGCATTTATCTAGTCCCTGATCTTTGACTGAACAGTGCTGTGTTGAGTATTATCATGGGTAAATCACTGTGCACCTGTCTGCCTATTTCCTAAGGATAGAATACGCTAAACATGAAATCACTGAGAAAAATCACATGACCAAATTTAAGGCTTTTGATAAAGTTTGCTAAATGACCTTCCAGAAAAATTAAACTGATGTGTAATGCCACCAGCAGAAGACAACAGCATGTTTTCCCTGTATTCTCATTAATGTTCCATGTTATTGTTTTTTAATTATGCTAATATTTTATTTGTTAATTTGAATTTCTTTGATGACTACTGAAGTGGGATGCCCCGTTCCAAAACCTCAGAGCACTCATTTTGAAAACACAAAATCCTCCAAACTTATGTCTATGTGATTAACCAGCCCTTTTCCTCTCTAATGAACTGGCTCTGTCTTGGTTTCTCTCCACACACCTCACCCCTGTGGGAGCAGAGGCGTCATCTCACAGGTAACAGCTGCCTAATTTAAATCCCACCTGTGCTGCTGGTAATATTCCTCCCACTTAATAGATGGGTGTGGATTCGAGGAGGCAGGAAGTATTAAGAGGGCAAACAGAAGGAGAGAAGTCATTTGTTCAACAAAATTGCCTCATCATCTCCTACAGTCAGGCCTCTGCTAACCGTGGAGTATGCAAAGACAAGGAAATCTCCAAGCCCAGGTGGGGTAGAGCATGCATTCAAGCACGCAATGAGGACTAAGGGGTTGACACTGGCTTTGAAGTTAGACAGAACCTAGTTTCAAATCTCATCTCTTCCAGTTCCTGACTTTGGGCAGTAAAATGGATTATTTTTTGACTATTTTTAGGCGTAAATTATCTAAAATAACAGATCATCCATTGACTTCAACTTTTGGCCAAGGTGGAGCCACAGAAAGTTTATCCTCTTCTTCTGAACAAAAACCTGGTATATACATACACACACACACACACACACACACATATCCACAGGTTTGAAGATATTGGACAGCAAGCAACAAATGAGAGTGAGTTCCAAGAGACAGAAACAAAACAGGCTCAGTGATGGCCTCGGCTGGCTGTCAGAGCTCAGGCCCAGGCACGGGAGAGGCAGTGCAAGTGGAACACAGTGGTTCCATGTGCTGGGGGATGCGTCCAGGAGGGTACTGTGGTTTGAATGATTTGTTCTCTCCAAAAATGAATGTTAAAACTTAATCCCCAGTGCAGTCATGTTGGGCAGCGGGGCCTCTGGGGACGTTTCAGGTCATGAATGGATTAATGCAGTTATAAGGGGCTTGATGGAGGGACTCTATCCTGGGGTCTGCTGCTTTTTGCCTTGTGAACACACAGCATTTCTCGCCTCCAGGGCATGCAGTGTTCAAGGCACCATTTTGGAAGCAGAGACTGGAATTTCATCAGACACTGAACCTGCTAATGCCTTTACCTGGGATGTCCCTGCTTTCAGAAAGGAGAAATAATTTCTGTTCTTCAAAAATGACCCCATCTCAGGTATTCTGTTTAGCAGTTCAAATGCATTAAAATAAAACCAAGAGGCCACAGGGCAGGATATCATTGAAAAGAGGCCTGGAGAGGGACCAAGAGAGAAACAGAGCATGTACAGGCAAGGGCAGCACTGAGAGCCGATGAACATGTGCATGGGTGTGTATGCCAGAGGCCAGCAAAGAGCCACCGAAAAGGTTTAGTAGGAACAATTCCGGGAGCCCACACGGGGATGAGAGCAGTCTGTTTTCAAGAATTAGAGGATAAAATCTCAGAATTTGTAGGACAACAGAGTATTTACCAGGTTTTTGCCTCAGTTATAAGGTAAAATTGACTCTAAATATTCTGGTCCCGTATAAAATGCTTACAAGCAAAAGTCAAACTGATTTCATCTAACTTAACTTTCCCAGAAGAAAAGCTTAAAAGTATGTACATGCATACAAAAAGAAAAAAAAACAGCATCCGACAAGGTAAAAATTCACAGTGTCTGGTTTCTGTAACAAAATTACCAGGTATGCAAAAGAACAGGGAAATTCAGCCCATTAACAAGAAAATTCAGTCATTGGAGATTGACCCAGAAATGACATAGATGATAAGCTTGATGGACAGAGACATTAAAATTGTGAACATAGCTGCATTTTATACGTTGAAGACCCTAGAAGCTTGATTAAAGATTAAATAGGCTGAATTCTGACATAGAAGATAGCAAACGAACTCAAAATGACTAGAAAAGTTAAACTGATAAAAACTATCCAAAGGAAACAAAAATGCAGAGAAAAAAAGAGAAATGAATTAGTGAGCTTTGGGACAATTTCACACACACACACACACACACACACACAATATATATATGGAGAAATATATATATATATTTATAAATAAAGAGTATGTATTTTCTCTCTACATAGAGTGATTATTTGGAGGGAGGAACAAAGAAGAGAGAGTATAGACACTGAAGGGAAAATAACGGTTGAAAAATTTCTAAATTTGATGAAAACTATAAACCCATGACCCAGTATGTTCAACAAGGTGCAAGCACAGTAACTTATCACAGTCTACCTCCTACCTCCAAGTGACATCGCACCACTGCACCTTATAGTGCTACACTTCTCCACTCCTGGAAGAAACATTAAGAAAATAACACAAGACCTCATTATAATCAAATTACTCAAAACTAGATGCAAAAAAGAAATTGTAAAAGTAGCCAGAAAACAGATTTAAAAACATGTTATATCCAAAGGAACAAACATGAGGCTACCATCAAATTTCTCAAAAAAAAAAAAAAAATCCACAAGTGAGAGGAAAGTATCTTTAAAAGGGCTAAAAGAAAAAAAAGGTTAACCTAGAATTTCACATGCAGCAAAAATATTTTTTAAATGAAAGAAAAATAAAAATGTTTTCCAATATACCAAAGAGGAAAGAATTCATCTCCAAAATACCTGTATATAAGAGATGTTAACAAATTCCTTTAGCAGAAAGAAAATAACATCAAATGAGAGCCTGGATCTACAGAAAGGAATGAAGATCATTACTTGGGAAACTAAAAATCATTTTTTCACATTTTAAAAATCACTTTAAAATAAAATTGCTTAAAGCAAAATAGCAAAGTGCTATGAGGTTTATAATATATATAGTAATTCTGTGCATAGCATCAACAGCTTGAAGGCCAGGAGCTAATTCAACAAATAGAGCTAAGAAGTCAACTGAGTTGATAAAACTGAATCATAAAAATATCCTGCTCATCCAAAAGAAAGTAGAACAAACAAGCAAAAAGGGAGTGAACAACAAAGTGGACAAATAGAAAACAAATAGTAATATGGTAGATTTAATTCAATTATATTAATTATCATATTACATGTGTATGTTCTAAATAGCCCAATTAAAGAAGTAGGACTCACCAGATTGGGTTAAAAATCAAGACCATCATAATAGGCTCCTGTAAAAAGCTCACTTTAAACACAAACAGGTTCAGTGTAGAAAAAGGAAAAGACGTACTATGCTAAGCCTAATCAAAACAAAGTTTGTAATGCCATTAATACCAGACAATATAGATTCAGAGCTAAGAATATTATCTATGAGAAAGATCATTGCTAATTGGAGTTCTATATGCCTCATTTATCTGTATGTCAAATTCTTCTTCTCTACCAGCAAAGTTTTTTGTCACGATGTCTGTGAACATTTTTTTAATGTCATTTGTGGATTCTCCTGCTTGTTCATTGACTCCAATTAATATTAAGCTCATCTTCTTTGTCTCATCTAGAAGTTGCTGGATTGATTTCTCATGGTCCCTTGCTATTTTTGAGAAATCTTTCTTTTCCTGGTTACTAACTGCAAGCCTGTCTTCAATATCTGAGATTTTGTCCTCACATTAGCCTAATCTACTTCCAATATTTTCAATGGAGTTTTATTCTCCTGGATATCTGCTTGAATCTGCTTTATGGATTCCATTTCTTTCCTATGGTGCACTTTCATAATTTGCTAAAACTCATCAATTTTTTTGTCTGTGTCTGCTCTAACATAGCTAACATGGTGTGTGTTTTGGTAATCTCTGTAGTTATCTGAGAGATTATTTCTGATTTCATTTTTTCCAGAGCCTCATTCAATTGCTTTGTTGTTACCATTTCAGAGAGACCTAGTGGGGTGCCTTCAGACTGTCCCACCTCACTGCCCACTGGATTTGCCTTTTGCTTAAGTGTCTTCTCATTTTCTTTTCTCTCTTTTTTTTAGTTTAATTCCTGGGGTGATGTTTGTAAGTTGCTTAGGATGGGCTGCTTTATTGGTAGTATTTAGGGCCCTTAGATGACGATTACTTCTCTGAGGTATCTTCCAGGTGTAGCTGGTTTTGGGGTTTTGAGCCTGTTGGAAGATCTTACCTCTTCAGTTTGTTGAAGATGAGAAGTTGCTGCTTGTTTGACCTGGTCCCTTGTTCTTTGGCACTGTGCCACTGTATTTTCTGTGACTTTTAGTTAATCTCAGTCATGGATTATCAGAACCAACAGCTGTTTAGAACAATTATGTCAATTTTGGCTATAGTAGTACTAATAGCATCAAACACAGCCTAAAAAACAACAAACTGAGCTAACCTTTAATTTGCAACCATATGAACTCGATTTGTGATTATATACCAAAATGTAAAACAAACCAGATAATCATATGCAATACGTAAGTCTGTAATGTATCAATTTTGCCCATGGGGTTATAATTTAAAATGGATTAAGGAGAAAATAGAAAAGTGGAAGAAGAGAAAGACATTACAAGTAAGGTTGGAGGACAAAGAGGGATCACGCCAACTTGAGGAAACCGGTGCAGAAGACTGCAGGAAAAGAGAGATGGAAGAAATAAAAGGAAGAACAGAACCACACCCACAAACTTTAATACATAAACAATGAAGGAGAAAGAAAAAAACACAAACTGACAAAACAAGCAAACAAAATGAAAAAGAAAAAGAAAAACAAATAGTCCACTTTCAGGATTCTCTCTGGTTTCACTAGTAGACAGACTGTGGAGACAGAGTCCCAAATCGTGCTGATCTATCCCAGCAAGCCAGCAGTTGCTGTATGTCAGAGTAGTGGATAACCTCAGCAGGCCTGCCCCTGAGACCAGACTCACTGGGCTTGATGCAGTCCAAGCACTTTCCATGGGTCCAACTAGGAGCTGCTAGAGGAAGCTGGCAGCAGTTCTGTGTTCTGGGCTTATCTGGCCCATCTCCAAAATGGCTCCCAGCTAATGGCTCTCTCCCATGAGAAGACTGAGTTCTCTGCACTCAGTACCAGCCAGTGCAGTCCTCCATGTCCACCACTTCCCTCCACTGCTGCGTCTCTCTGCAGAGGCCTCTGGGATTGCCAGCCATCACTGTCACCATGACTGTGCATCCCCAGGTTCGAACAGCTCCTTTCATGCAACGAATCCCATCTCAGGGAGAAGGTGCTGCCAGCTACCACTTTCTTCTTCATTAAAATTTTTCTTTTTACTCTCTCTGTGGGCTTCAATTGGCACTTCAGATTCTTCCTGGGTCCAGGAGACCCACTTCCTTCCTTCTTGTCTTCCTCATGATACTATATTCCAGTCTGGGTGGTGGCTCTCAGAGAGGCTGTTTTCTCTGCTGCTTATTGCTCTGCCATCTTCCCAGAAGTCCTGTCTGTGAGGAAGAGAGTCATTTCATAATGGTAAGAAATCACTTCATCAAGATAGTGATGCCTTGGTTCTACCTGCTACCGATTTTGACTTAACTGGTCTAAGCCAGGCCTGTACATTGCATCTTACAGCACCTCCCCACAGGCCTCCCGCTGATGGAGGACCACATCTCCTCTGGCCCACTTTGGGTTGCCTGGTGGGCTCTTTGGGCATTTAGTTTGCTATTTCTGTAGTTAAGACTTGGGAAATGCTGACTGTTATTGAACATTTCCCATGTGCCTGGCAATGTTTTAAGAGCTTCAGATGTACTCTTTCATTTAATCTTTCCAATAGCCCCATTAGCTTTGAATCACCTTAGTTTTACAGCTGAGGATATAAACTGAGGCCCAAAGAAGTGACAAACTTCCATGGTCTCTTCTGAGATGGAGGTGGGGCAAGGTATTCCCTGCAGCTAGACTCTAATATCTCTCTCTGTCTCTCTGTCTCTGTCTCTCTCTCTGTCCTGCCTCTTAGATATGTGGTCCTCTCCCTGTAGGGCTGAGCAGAGTCATCTGTGCCGGGCATTCAGAATGGATACTCCTCGGAGCAATGTCAGCAAAGAGTGGCAGTGAGATAGTACCTGCAGCACTTCTGGATGAATCCTCATCCATCACCACCTCCTCACCCAGGTCCTTGACTCTGATCCCAGTGTTCACACCTGTTAGCTCAACAGCAGGGTAGCATCTGGGTGGCTCCTTCCACTTCCAGCAGAGTGTTCATGCATCATCATTTAGAGACAGGGTCTCTCTGGAAGACAAACCCTTGGGGACTAGCCCCAAATGGAACTCAACCAAATTGCTCTCCCCAGGTGATGTAATATGGGTCTTTGTCAAACGTCTTCAGAGCTGCGACCGTGATGGGATAAATGACTAGGCTGGGCACACAACCTGAGTACCAAAGAAGGATGACCAGTTTAATCCAAATCCAAGCCTCCTGGAAGTTATTTTGTTCATTCATCCATTCATCCAAGAGATGTTTATGGAGCACTCTCTGCATGCCAGGATTGTTGTGGGCACTGAGAATACAGTGAAAACTGGAAAGGCTTCTGCCCCCTGGGGATCACAGCTTAGAGCAGGGAGAGACACAGGCAAGCAAGAAGGTGTGGTGACTGTTGGTGAAACACCAGGTGTTATGTGGCTAAACAGATACACCAGTCACATTTTGAAGGATGAACAGGATCAGGCAAGGAAAGCTGTCATACACAGAGAAAAACATCAGTTGCAATAAGGCAGAGGTGAGGAAGGTCAGATGTTGGGAAACTTCAAGGCTTTGGTAAGCACGAAGGGTTCATGTGTGGAGATGTAGCCAGGGTAGCCTGGAGGAGTAGAATGTGCCAGATAATAAAGGGCTTTGAATACCTGACCAGGGAATTTGGACTTGCTCTCCAGAGGAGCTGCTCTGGAGGCAGGAGAAAGGACTAAAGCAGAGAGATGAAGGAGAGACTGCTAGGGAGACAGCAGAAAAAGATACTGGGGGATGAGTTAGAGAACTGGCTGACAAGAAGGGCATGGGAATGATGAAACAGCTAGGGCCTGAGGGCCTATCAACAAGTGGAGGAAGTGGAGGCTGGGGAGGACTATGTTGGAGTCAGACTAGGAGAGATTTCTGTGGAGACACCACAGCCCAGAGCGTGAGCACAGCGGAGGGCAGAACAAGGGAGTCTTTACCACTGGCTCTGACAGTGACCAAGAGAGGTGGACTCTGTCATCAAAGACACCACAGGAGACTGGATTTCTTGTAGTTCTACAGGGCTGTTCTCAGAGAAGATGGAAGTCATCGGTGGTGAGGGGTAGACAGAGTGCCAACTTGGCCACTCTCACAGTGCACAAAGCCCAAGGACTTAGAAGGCAATACCCGGGGAGAAACAAGTGTGAACCAGGCAGCCAGACTCAACTGTTTCTAAACACTAACCACACTTACAGTCCCCAGGTACCCTTCCAACATTTGAGACAGACTCCCTCTGCCTCAAATTCCTACTGTCCATACCCCACTTTATTACGACTTGGCCTGGATCTTCTGCAAGATTTCCTATGTACCCCCAATGACGTAGGATCCTTCTGGGTTCCCCAGGCCCTTGCTATAGTGTAATCACAGTGACACTGTGGTTGTTCTTGTCATTCACCACTACGAAATGGTGAATGCCTTGGAGGTTGGGACTGGATTTTATTCATTTCTTAATTTTCAGAATAACCATGAGCACTGAAAGAATGTTTGAGTGTATAGCAGGAGAAACAGAGAGGTAGATGGAGGAATCAATGAAAGGAAGAAGGAAAGAAAAGAAGGAAGGTATGGGTGTATATATTAAGGATCAATGGAAGGATGGATTTATGGAAGAATGGGTGGATGGACAGATATGCAGATAGTTGAGTATATGGATTGATGATAATCAGTAAATGAGCGAATGATTAATGAGAGTAAGAGAACAAGTAAATAATGAGCAAGTAAATGAATGAATGGTCATAAGAATGAGTAAGTGAATTGATGATTGATTGGGTGAGTAAATTAGGAAATAAATGATTGAGAAAAATGAGTGAATAAATAAACTACATAATAAAAGTGTCAAGTGGATGAGTGAATGAGTTGATGCATTTAAATGGTGAATAGAGGGATATCATTAAGAATCATTTATGGCCCTAATCTCTTCAGTCAACTGTATACACTATACTATCTCCAGTGCCTAGAACTGTGAGTGGTAATAGCAAGTCCTCTGTAAACATTTGAGGAATACATGCATACACGAATGAATGCAGGTAGACCATTTGGCTGGATGCTTTAGCAAACACTGGTTGGTATCAAGAGATATGGATCTTAATCCTAGTCCTTCACATTTTAATTATGTCACTTTGATCTCTGTCTTTTTCTTCTCTGGTCCTGTTCCCCCATCTATAAAATGGAATCCTTGTTTTTACTGGTTAAGGCTGTTATAAAGATGCAATATAAGCCATTTGGCAAAAATAGAGGCTCAACAAATGTTAGTCGACTCCAGTTTACCCACGCTTTCTGTACTATTTGAAATCATTTCTAGATTTTAAAAATATGACGAAGCCCTTGTTCTGTCTCCTCTCACAGCAGCTTACCTTCTCGTTTACACATCTAAGCTGTGGAGCATAACCCATAGCACCTCCCTGGATTGAATCAAGCAGACAAACAGCCTCTCCTTTGACCAAAACGCGAGTCAGGCTCCTCTGAGTCCACTGCTTGGTTGGACTAGATGGATGGATAGAAGAACGGATGGATGGACCATCTCTGCTGACCTTTCCAAAGGGCAGGACCTGGGGCTGCTGCTCCAGGAGGATCCCATGGAGTCCAGATGCAGCTCTGTGTCCGCCTAGCATCCAGATCCTGCTAAATCAGTTTACAAGAAAGCCTCCATTTTTGGTATCTGACCATCCTGGATAGTTTATCATGCTGGGTCACCTTTAGCAATGATCCTAAAAGTCGAGGGCAGAAACCCTTTGTCCTTGATGAGTCTCTTAGTAATTTTTCACTCACTGACCCCATCTGCTTCTTAGTTATAAATCCTTATTTGTCTGGGCATTTTCCTGGAAGAATTGAAAACATCATACCACAGTGATATTTGTGCACGCATGTTTATAGCAACCCAATTTGTAATAGCCAAATCTTGGAAATAACCCAAATGCCCATCAATCAAGGAATTGATTAACAAAAAAAAGATGCGGTATTTTTATACAATGGAGTACTACTCAGCTATCAAGAAAGATGGCATTGAGACTTTTATAACTAAATGGACATGACTTGAGACCATACTCATAAGTGAAATAAATCAAACTCATATGTGTAAATACCATATTGTCTCCCTAGTGTAAGAAACTGAAACAGTATATATGATCCAAAATCTACAATAAATACTGTGTAAGGATAAGAAACTGCTCAAAGAGCAAAAGTAACTGGGATAGGGGAAAGGAGGAAAGAAAGAAAGGAAAAGGAAAAAGACATAAATTTATATATATATGTATATGTAAGATAGCTAAAATGACTATACTACTAAATGTATTAGTTATTGCAAAAGAACAGTTAATATTCATATGATTAGATCAATTTTACATGTCTATATCTGTTAATGTAAATAACCTTTTTGAAGGTAATGATATGCAATATTGCAACCATTGTCAAATTCCTATCATCTTGTTTTGTAAACCTATAATGTTACTGTTTTGGATTTGTTGTTGTCATTCGTCTGTCTCTTTTGCTTTTTGTCTTTCTTTTCTGTGTCTTTTTTCTCTTAAATAAAAAAATAAAGATAAAAATAAAATAAATCCTCACTTGTACAAAACACCTCTCTCACGCTCTCTCTCTCTGATCTTCTTATACTCCACTTGTCCTAGCTGAAGTTGAACCCTCCCCTGCTATAAGACCGGGTGCAGTTGTCCCCATTCCTGTCACCACGCCCCCTCCCCCATGTTTTGCCGTCTTTAACAAGTGTAGTGAGTAATTTTTCCTTTAACAGGTCTGGTCTCATGAAATGCTCTTCCACTTACGCACTTCAATCTTAGTTGAGAGTTCTTGACATTTATAATTTATTATTTTTGCTTTTATCATCATTATTGTTGAAAAATTTCCCCAGAGCTTTAGGCTGATATATGTAGGCAAAATACTTCGGGCTTCTTTTTATCTTCATATTTAATTTTAAGTGAAGAAAAGATAGGGTTGGTGGAGGAAAAAAGTGCTTTGTACTTGCATGAGGCTGAAATTTGCCAAAGCCAGGCATTCACGCTGTCTGCTGGCACCACTGAGCCCTGTGGCGAGACCAATTTCCCTTTCTCTGCAGCGGGGAAATGGCCACATCATTTGCAGCCATGGTGAGACGACAGCACCGAAGAACAGGGTATTTTAGTAGAAAGCGCCAAGACTTTTCGTCTAATGCTAACGGCTCCCGTTTATATCCAAAGGGCTCCTGAGTTTCCTCTTTAAATCCTGTTTTCTCTCTGCTGGAATTTGAACCCTTAGGACCATCTGGATGGTGGGGAAACCGCCCTCAACGTATGTTGCCCCATTTTACCACGAGGGGGCGCTCCCAGACCAGGCACGGGCGGTTGCAGCCACCTGTCTCGCTGCTGCCACCTCCGGTGGATGCACCATCTCCGTCTCCGCTGACCTGTCCCGAAGGGCGGGCCTGGGGGCTGCTGCCCAGAAAGATCCCACGGGGTGGGCACGAGGTTCTGAAGGCTGGAGCAAGGTCCCAACAGAGGACTAGGATGGTCTTTGAGATTTCTCAGGATCACTGTGAAACAGACTGGGCCTCTGGGAAGGCCAGGGAACTAAAGCGAGGGCCCACTGTGTGCTGGGGCTTTGTGTAAATCAAGTCGTTCGCTCCACAGCCCCCGAGCGGCTCTCGGGGAGGTGGCCACCCAGGAAGGGAACGAGGTGAGGGTCCGTGGGCGCTTGACCTTCAGACAGGCATTGCACTTTTGTGTTGCCAAATGAGAAGGGGATCGCCGCCGTGGTCTCTGTCCACCGAAATCCCAGGGGAGCGCTGCTGCCGCAGGGGAGGAGCTGGTGTTTGCACCCCAGGTCTGCAGAGAGGAGGGGGCCATTTTCTCCAGAGGAAGACAGTGTGGTGAGCATGGGGACTCAAAGCATGGGGCGAGGGGAGCCAGAAACAGGGCCACACATGTCAACAAGAAGTGTTTTCCAGTTGTCACTAGGGCCAGGAGGGATCCTTCCCTGGTGAAGAGTGTAAAGATGACTCTAGCCCTCTGTTCCAGGACTTCCCTGAGGACCTTGGCGGTGGTCAGATTCCATGCTATCTTTCCTGAGCGTCTACTGGGACCTCCTTCCTCTCTCCAAAGGAAGCCTCCAGTAAGGTCAGCGTGTGACCTTGAGTTTGGAATGAGTGAGAAGGGGCTGCCTCGCTCTGATTGTGCGTGCCTGTGCCTGACGCTCAGTAAATTCATTTCCCGTACCTTTTCCTTGCCCTCTCTCCCTCTAGGCAGGTGCAAGTCCCGCCAACGTCCTCCTCCCAGGCTGGCGGCTGCTATATGGGCAGGAGACAAGCAGGACTTTGAGGTTATCAAAGGAATGTCAATGTGGGAAAGATTTTGGCATGCAGAAAAGGTTCCTCAAAAGTGCCTACTAATTAATTAATGTTCAACATATTACAGTAGCTTAAAAAAAAAAGTCATTCCTAAGCCTTGAAGTGCAGTGTACAAAACTTATTATATGTCATCATTTTCAAGGGACTTTTGATTAATGGTCAGTCAACTCGGTTAAATCATTCATCCCATTTGCGAACTTGGTTAATTAAGTTACCATCAACATTTTGCACTGGATTTACTAGTTTGTTATATTCAATTTCCTTTCTTAAAAATACTTTCCCTTTCTAATCTAACAAGCAAAATCTAAAGTTAGACCAGTTTAGAAAATTTAATTTAAGAACTTAAACTATAGCAAATCTCAAGATCTCATACAGTCTGGAACCATTTATGAGTTAGTATAAGACCCATGTGCTTGTGAACAGAAGAATCACAATTCTAAAATCAATTACACATTTTAAATTGGAGTCACAAGGCTAATTTGCTCATACTCTATGCCAAAAAAAATTCTTCAATGTTATGAATACCTTAAATACCAAATACATAATGACATAGAAATGACTGCTAAACTTTTTCAAAAGCTTTTGCCCAATGGAGTACAGTTCTCCATGGCAAGGGAATTGGGGTGACCTCTTCCAGTTCATTGTACCATCTGAGGGGCTAAAGTTTTACGCTGTGGCAGAAATATATACCCACACTCCCTTGTCGCCTTAGTGAGAGGACCTCAAATTCTGAATGGGCATTTGATCACCTGCAGGCAAGACCGTGTTTCCCAGCCTCCCTTGCAGCTAAGTGTGACCATGTGCTAAGACCTGACCAGTGAGATGTGAGCGGAGATGTTACATGGCCACTTCTGAAATCTTTCTGAAAAGATAGCTGATGTGTATTTCCTTTTCCCCTTTGTTTTATATATTCCTCCACTTGTCACTCAGATCACACACAGATCACATGTGTGATGAGCAGGCTCTCTTCACTATCTTGGACCTGGGCCACACTCTCGGGATTCTGCTGCCTTCATGGAGCAGAACGTCTACTTCGGGCTGGTATGGATTTTTCGGAGAGACCACTCTCAACCCAGGCTTCTCAGCAGTGTAACTTTGCCCTTTCTCACCTTCTCCATCCTCTGACTCTGGACTTATGCCATGATGTATTTGGATCAGTTTCACCTGGCAAAATTGACACCAAGTGACTTCTGAGACTGGTCCTGAAGGGGCATGTAGCTTCCACATATACCTACAGAGACCCCTGAGTGGAGAAGCCTGTCTAGCTGCTGGAGGATGTGGGGTCTGCAGCCAGGAGCACCATTGCCAGGCATGAAGTGAGCCCACATGGAGCCTCCCTGCCCAGGCAGCACAGCCCCCCTGCTCTGCCTGCAGCTATAGAAGGGGTCCAGGCAAAACCCGCAGGGGAAGTGCTCTGCCAGTGCACAGAATGAGAGACATAAATTGTTGTTTTCAGCTATTGAGTTTTAGGGTGGCTTGTTTATGCAACAAAAGCTAAATGAAACACAGCTCTAGGCTGCCCAGCCTAACTTTTTCATGAGAAAGAAACTTTGATCTTCTTTGAGTCAGTCATGTTTGGGGTCTTGGGAGAACCAAGTCCTCAGGTGCACCTGTGGGCCACAGGTTTTCGCTGGGAAGTGAGACCTTGGTGTCCAGGGTTACTCTTACTCTCTCTCTCTTGCTGTGAATAGACATGCATGTGGAGCCCTTTTTAAATTGGTTGCCATGACGATGAGGGACTCTACTTCCTCTGAAGAGATTGATCTTGTGGGCAATTAGATTCTGGCCATACCATTACCTCTAATTCTTCTCTCTGATCTGAGACTACAATCACCATCCTATGCACACACACGCACACACACACACACTCCTCCAGCCCAGGAGGTCAACGCTGGCTTCCTTTGCTAATCTCCTTATTCCTTAATTGAATTTTGAAGCTGTTTTTTGCCCCTTGTGTCTGCCCAAGCTGTCACTCTGATAGATTCTGACAGTCTTTTTTTGGATTCTGCATCTATCTGTTTCTGAGCGCTTTGCTGATATCCCTGCGGTCAAGTTAGACTGAGAATACAAATCTTCTGGAGACTCAATTTACTTACCTGTGGGACAGAAGGTGCTGGGAGGTCTCTCAGTCTATCTGCAAACACTGGCAGCTCTCAGCTCCTTCACTTCCTGCCCAGAGGCCCTAATGACTTCCCAGAGCCTTTACAATAAGCTTTCAGGGCTTGCTGTGACCAGCTGGCCTGCTGAACTCTCCTGCACCTCACCCCATGACCACACTGGCCTGAAGCTGCTGCACAGGCCCCAGTGTGCCCCACCACAGAGCCTCTGCCCCTCCTGCTGCCCTTCCCTCTGCCGGCAGTGCCCTCCCATCAGCTCTGTGTGGCTGGCTCTTTCCTCATCCTTCAGGTCCATTTAAATGTCATCTCTGCAGAGAAGCCTGTCTGTCCATATTGCCCAAAGAACTAGCTTGTCCCATCTCACTCACCCATCAAAAGTAATAAAAATAACTTAATTGATAACCTTAATAAAAATTAAAACTTTTAGTTGAAAGCTTCTGTCTATATAAATTCCTGAACATAAATATTTATAGCAGCTTTATTCATAATTGCCAAAACACAGAGGGACCCAAGATGGCCTGCAGCAGGTGGACGATCAACTGTGGGACACCCAGCCAAGGGCTGTCCTCATCACCCAGAAGAGAGGAGCCATCAAGCTGTGAAAGACACAGTGGAAGCAGAAGTACACATGGCTCAGGGCAATGAAGCCAGTCTTAACAGGCTACCAGCTGTGTGGTTCCAAGTGTATGACATTCTGGAAAAGACACGATATGGAGACAGTGAAAAGATCAGTGGCTTCCAGGAGTCAGAGGGGGGCAGGATGAACAGGAGGGGCATGGGAGGTTTAGGGCACTGAAAGTATTCTCTGTGCTCTGTGAGGTGACGGTCAGGCCCTGTCACAGCATATACAGTGTAGCACCACGGAGTAAACTCTAGACTCATTATGATGGGCACAAAACCCATACGATCTGAGGCCATCTTGCCCTCTGCTCCACAGCTCCCTCTGGCGACATGGGCTCAGCTTCGCCACCTAGCACGAAGAAAAAGGCAGTTTTCAGGGCTCTTTGAAGCCTTTCATTCTATTACAGAAAAAGTCTCTGATGCTGGAATCTTTAATATCCTCCGATGTTCATAAAATGTCCTTTTGTCCCATCTCTAGCAAGCTTCAGAGCAGGTCCCTCCTGGTTTTATTGTTCCTTGAATTGTTCCTTGAATTCACTGCTCTGCCGCTTTTGTTGATGGAATATAATGCCTGTTTTGCACTCATGGTAATAACATCCCTTCCTTCTTAAATCAGTGTATTCACAGAAGTTTCTAAAAAGTAAGTCGTGTGAAAGGAAAGTGCTAAGTGAAGGGTGACCTGCTGGCAGCAGGGGACTGCGGCAGGTGGTGCATGGATGTTGCACTTTGAGAAACACGATATGAATCCTCAGGATATTTTGATCAAGGACTGATCATGACTGTGTTGTTGTATGTTTAAGATGATTGGTTGAGATATAGTCATCACAGGACCATTTACAGCAACAGTGATAATAATGTAAACAACTCAAATGTTCATCTGATAAGAAGGGTGAGTGTATGATTTTTCATCTGGGACTCTAAAAAGTGAAAGAGGGCTGGGCATGGTGGCACACACCTGTAATTCCAGCACTTGGGAGGTTGAGGCAGGAGGATTGCTGCGAGTTCAAGGCCAGCCTGGACTATGTAGTATGACACTGTCTCAAAAAAATAAAAAAGAGAAAAAATAAAAAGTGAAAGAATTGCTATTAATGACCCTAGAGCGAAGGCACATGCCTTTGAAAAGTTCAAATAATCAGGATACTCAATCCTTTCCTTTATCAGCTGGGTATAGTGGCTTATTCCTGTAATCCCAGCACTCTGAAAGCTGATGCAAGAGGATCTCCATGGGGTCAGGGCCAGACTGGACTATATAGCGAGACCCTGTCTCAAAAAAAACAAACAAAAAAGCCCTTTCTCCCATCAGGAAATGCTTTAGGAAATCGTGCTACTTCCAGTTTGTGAACTGTTATGATTGTGCAAATGTGTAAATGACACTGAGGGAGAATGTTTAAGAGTGCCGAAGATATATCATGTTAAATGAGGAAAGCATATCACTCAGTGTTTACAGAAGTGCAGAGAAACCACCCGGGGAGGACACACTGGAACGTTAGTATGGCTCCCTGTGAGAGGTCAGATCCAGAGAGATACTTGTTTTCTTTATTGGAGGTTTATGTGTAAGTACCATGCCTTGTTCCAGAAACTCTGATTCGGCACATCTTATCATGTCCCTCTTGTGCTCGGACCCCTCTGCACTCACCCACATCCATGCTGGCTCTCCTGCTCCTCTTTAGGTCTCAGCTTCTAAATCACTTCCTCCTGAAGCCCTCTGCCTTTTTTTTTTTTCTCCCTCTCATTAGTGAGACAAAATAGGCAACACCCAAAGTTAAAGGGGGAAAGGTTTATTTAGTTCACAGTTTGTAGAGGCTTCATCCATATCAGCTGGCTCCAGGGCAGGGTGGCACATGTCAGAGAGGCAACAGTTTGTGGTGGCAGAAAACACCAAAAGCAACAAGAACAAAAAGAAGAAATAAGCTTCTTTCTGCCCCTTTTATCCTATCCAGATTGAATTAAGGAATTAAGGCAGTGCCAGCCCAATCAGTGTACGGATCCAGCAATCACCCATCCTTAATCCCAGCACTGCACTATGAATCAGTCATGAACTGTAGATTTAGCTACCTCCA
Source organism: Dasyprocta punctata (assembly GCA_004363535.1). Taxonomy (NCBI): domain Eukaryota; kingdom Metazoa; phylum Chordata; class Mammalia; order Rodentia; family Dasyproctidae; genus Dasyprocta; species Dasyprocta punctata. Next base: position 100,683 of record RJWM01000722.1, read on the forward strand.
AACAGGTCCACAGCCCATGACTGCATGAGGCTTTGGGGGACATCCAGACACAAGCCGTAACACCCTTTGAGCCCCCATGGGCCATGCCTCTGCTCCTGACAGCTGCAGCTCCTCCCCAGATTGACTCTTCATTTATTTCCCCCAAGGTGTTTGCCCTGTGAACTGCAAACCCATCAGCAGAGAGATTGAACACACATCCACCCCCAGGGTGCCTTGGCCCAGGGCAGCACTCAGTTAGCATTCACTGGCTGAGCCCTTCCTGTTGGTTAATTTCATGTGGACATTCTGGATGCCTTTCTGCTTTTGTCAACTGTTTCTAAGTGGGCAAGAGACATTATCATAATCTGTAAAAATCAATAAGGAAATTGAACAGCAATATTCCCTAGTGCATTAAAATGCAATTGGATTTGCAAAAATTTGATTTATATACTTTCCAGTGATGCATTTTTATATAAAGCAAGACCCAGTTCAGAGACTTCTCTCCCTAGAAGTACAAACCATGGGACTACATTTTGCCAGACTGAGATGGGAGTGGGGAAGCGGGGAATGCAAGCCGCCTTATGCAAACTCATTCCTCAGGTGCTGTTAACTTCTGCAGGCTGATTTCTCTACCACTGCTGCTGCTGCAAGAAGCATTCTGAGAGCTCACCCCTGCCTGGTGTTCCAGGGTAGCCTGTTAAGGGTAGAACGTCTTGGCTTTGATCCCAAGAAAGAAAACCTGTGTCACTCCTGGTACCCTCTGTCATGTGCACTTTGGAGGGTGTCATTCCCTTGGCTGTCCCCAGAATGGTCCTCCATGCTCCCCATAGACTGCTCTTAGTCACTTTCCCTGTTGCTGGGACATAATACCTGACATCTGCAATTTAAAGGAGAAAGTGTTTACTTCAACTTAATTTGTAGAAGTTTTGGTCTGCAGTCCACAGGCTCCAAGGCAGAATGGCATGGTAGAGGAAAAGCTGCTCACCTTATGGGGATCAGGAGCAGAGAGTCAAACCTTCCAGGCCGTCCCACAGCAGCCCTTATCTTCTGACTGGATCCTGCTTCCTAACAGCAAATCAACTATAAGCCCCCATAATCCAATCACTTTTCAAAACCCCACCTACAATGGCATGAGGCCTTGGGGGGACATCTAAATAAAAACCATAACAGCTAGCCACACAGCAGCCAGTGCCACCCCTTTCCATCTAGCTCAGTTTGTGTCCTTCTCTGCTTAAACCCTCCTATGGCTCCCACCACCATAGGTCAAAAGTTGAGGTCTTTGCAGGGCCCAGAATATTGAGCAACAATATTAAAACCTGCCCAGACCGGGATACTTTGAGAGTTAAAGGGGTCTACAATCACTGTATAACCATGTAAACCAGGACAGTGCTGAGGTGCAGGAGGCCCTGTGCCATTTGTTCCCACCCACATTTCCAGGCTCATCTCCTACCTCTGCCCTCCCTCATTCCCTTTGCTTCCTTATTCTGCTGTGCATGGGCTCTCAGGAACTGTCTTTGGGCCCTAGCACTTTTCTCTTCTGCCCAGAATCCTCTCCCTCCCCACCACCTTACACAACCAGCCACCAGGCTCCCCACTCTGTCTCCTACACATCTCTGGTCACAGTCATCCCTTCAGAGAGTCCTATGACTGAGAAACCACCCCTGACCCCCATCGCTTGAAGCCCCTTGCCTTTTCGTTTCCTTCCCAGTGCTTATAAACACTGGGAACTGCCACGACCCATGCGGCTCCTGAGGTTCTTAGGGTGAAGGACTGGGAGAGGATGAGAAAAGTAAAGACAGAGGCAAAGCTGGAGTCAGGTGGAGCCCTTATCCTCCTGATGGGAGGAAAGGAACTGCTCACCACTGTTGCCTTACTTATATACTGGGAACGTGAGGTCAATTTCAGCTCCTCTGCCTAGCAACCCAGGCCTGGATTGTTTAGGAGCCTCCTGTTTTGCTGGGCTGTGGGAGCGTTTTTCACGTGGTTGACCCAGGTGCTCTTTGTTACTTTGGTAAGGTCATGTCTGGGTCATTTTCCAGCTTCAACGGCTCCCAACAGGGAACACTGAGATCCACTCTGTATTTTGTAGTCAATTGGCCTCACCCAGTAGGGCTTTGCTTGGCTACCACTGAGCCCCCGTTCTCTCCCAGTGCTGGGTCCACAACAGATGCTCCATGAATGTTCATCCAAGACCAAACGGACTCAGCTGGGTGGACACTGACTCTAATGACACAACTTGGGTCATACCCTGTCCCTAAGTCCTCTCACGTGACTTCCCTCTACCCACCAGAGCAGAAATCATTGCTCTCATCTTAGGATGAGGGAATCGAGACTAGGTTGTGCTGTTCAGTGTTTATCGATTGATGCAGATCAAGTATTATGTGTCAAGGACAAAAGATCTCACACTATTATCAACATCATTTGATAGAGAAATCTGAGACTCAGAGAGGTCACAGCCACCTTCCGTGACTGGTTAGGAGAGCTGGAACCAGACTTGGGGGCCCCTCATTGTGGTGCTTCATCCTTACAGCAAACATTGCATGGGTCTGATCAACAGCTGGAAATCATTTCTCAGTCTCCCAGCAGGTCCTGGGGGAAATCAGCAGGTGTCATGAGGGTGCAAGAGTGACACAGGTGTGTGTTTTCAGAAGGCAAACTTCCTGTCAAAGAAGATGAAGACTGTGGGGAGGTCAAAGAATAAAGGGCTTCAGATAGACACAAGGCAGATAATGTGGGAATGCAACAGAGGTGCACATTCACATATCGCAAGAGTAACTATAAACCTTTGTTATAAATCTCTACAGCTAATGGGAGGTGACATGGAGCCCTCATGTGACTCAAGAATGCAAAATAACATCTGCTAGGAAATCATTGTCCTAAAACCATCACGGGTTTTTGTTGCCTTCATGTTGTGGCCTTAAATTAACAGAGAAGCCCCATCACTGGGCTCTTTTGTGTGAAGGACATGATCATTACAACAAGACTTCCTCACAGGGATGCTGTGCGATGTTGTCACGGAAACTGCGCACTTATTTGTAATGAACATTTTTAAGGTTACTGGGATGTTGGCATTCCTTACCCAGTGCTGTTCTGTGACCACTGTACAGTGTCCTTTGTGACAGGGACAAAGATTCAGTACTCTAGAAGAAATGGCTTGCTTTTATTCCAGTTCTCACTCTGGCTGACTTTCTGTGCCCACAAAGAGCTCATTAAAAGTGTCACACGGAAGTATTCAGTGTTGTGATCTGAGTGGTGGTGTGTGAATACGTAATAATCCATTGAGCTACTCATGTAAGGTAAGTACTCTTTAGAGCATGTATGTTACAGCTCAATAAAAAAATTTAATGTCACTCTTTTCTTATTACTGGCAGATCTGTGTTCCATCAACAGGTGTGTGCCTGATTCAAGTAACACCACTGTGATCTGAGGCACCACCTTTAAGATGGTGTATGTCACACCCTTTTGTGTCCTTGTAGACTTTATATCACTGAATATTTTCCTCCATCCAGTGAAGTCAGCATTTTTTTATTCATACTTGACAGGTTGGAAACTGAGTCTCAGTGAAGTGCATACGGTTGCCCCAAGTCACCCAGGATGCCAGATCTGAGCCCAGGCCCTCTGAGACCCCTGGCCATGCTCTGCCTACCTTGTATGGCTATGCTTGCTGTGACCAAGTGAAGTAAACTTAGAAAAGGAAGGCCAGAAGACCAGTATTCTGGAATCCATTTAATGTGGGAAATTTTTCTTTTTCTTTTTTTTCTTTTTTCTTTCTTTCTTTCTTTCTTTTTTTTTTTTTTTTTTTTTTTTTTTTTTTTTTTTTTTTTTTTTTTTTTTTTTTTTTTTTTTTTGCAGCTCCAGGGATTTGACTCACTACCTTTCCCGTCAGACAGGTGCTAAGCCTCTGAGCCAAACTCCCGGCCCTTTTTTTTTTTTTTTTCTTTTTGAGGCAGGGTCGCACTGTGTAGCTCAGGTCGGCCTTGTGCTTGTGCTGTAGCCCAAGCTGGCCTCGAACTCACAATACTCCACCTACCTCAGCCTCCCTAAAGGCATGCGCCACCACGCCCGGCTTTTTTTTTTTTTTTTTTTTTTTTTTTTTTTTTTTTTTTTTTTTTTTTTTTTTTTTTTTTTTTTTTTTTTTTTTTTTTTTTGCTGCACCAGGGAATTTTTCTTTTTAAAGGAGAATTTCTCACCAAAAAAATGAAGGAATTTTGAGTCATAAAATATTGGTGAGAGAATGATGTGTGTGATGTCAAACATGTTATTGTTTGTCCAACCTAGTACTATTTTTAAAAAGTTACTTGCTACCCTGAAAAACACAGAGATGTGGCTACAGGTCTAGGTGTTTGCTGTCTCAGATTCTGGCTGCTCTTGGTGGTGTGCCCATGGCATATGCCTTCCACTTTCCTCAGCCCCACCAGCCCCCTTCACTCCCTGGGACAACTGTCCACCGGTTGGCGGTCTGGGATTCATTCCTCCCCACTAGGACCCACGCTCCACCTCTCCTCTGCAGAACCACGCCTTCTTTTCCCACTTCCTTGAGTGGTTGAATTCATCCATGGCTCAGTGGTATCCGTGTGGTTCAGTTCTGCCAATCAGAGCACCACATTAATCTGTCCACAATGATTGTCATTAGCTCTCAATTGGAGCAACTGGACATAGGGCCTAGTCAAGGCCAATAAGATGGAGGGAAACCTTGACTAGGATTGCCATGAGAACAGGACATGGGACTTGAACCTGCATAGCACAGTCCAAAGCTTCTGGCAACCATCTTAAAAGCACATGGAGCTTTGCCCTGAACCAAGCACTAAGGAGAAAGGATCCCACTGATGGGGAAATCTTGAGGTTCTTAAGGAGACCCTTGATCAAGCTCTACCTGAAGGCAAATATGGCTGGACTTTTCATTTAAGTAAACCAACACATTGCCTGTCTTGTCTGTTTGTTTAACCCAGTTGAGAAATTCAAAAGCCATTTGCTTTCAAGTGACAGAAAATTCTTCCTGGAGAATCCTTCCAGGATCAGAACACATTGGATAAAAATAATAGAAACCTAAACTTCAACCTAATAAAAAGATAAAAATTTTCAATACTGAATCATCAAGGAGTGAAACACACTGTAAAATTCAAGTCAATAAAAACGTTCCAGCAGGTTAAGGTTTATTATCAATGTGTTCATTTGGCACAGAGCAAGTGGATGACTAAAATGAATCAAAACTTCAAGTTTCTTCCTAAGAATATCAGAGTCAGCATATTCCCCAGGAAAGGGTTTCCTGAATATCCTAGGGAGATTCTTTCTGTCCACCTACTGTGCTTTACCACCACACCCCAGTGCTTTGCTTTGCTTAGCTTTGTTCCCCTCCCCTCTTTCCTTTCCCTCCCCTCCCCTTCACTTCCTTTCCTTATTTATTTATTTATTTATTTTTTCAGTACTGGGGCCTTTCCACTGAGCTGTGTCCCCAGCTCTTTCTAAAAATAATTATTTTTTGAGACAAGTTCTTGCTAAGTCACTGAATTGCCCAGTGTAGGCTCAAATATTCAACCCTTTTGCCTCAGCCTCTGGAGTGCTGAGATTACAGGCATGCACCACTACACCTGGCTCCCAGTTCTTTTTGTTACACTGTTTTAATATTAGTTTTATATTTTCATGTGTTTATTTCTCTCTCCCACTAAGCTGGACATCCCATAAGAGCAGAGACATTGTCCATTTTGTTTTCCCATACTTCCTACCATGCACAGTAGGCCTACAAGTAATACTTTGTTAAATGAATGAGACCTCCCTGACCCTGTATTTCCTAGAAGCCGCTAAGAAACCAAGTGTCCCAGTGGAACACATGAGACTTGTAGCCATTCAGTCACTTTGACACCTATTTAAAGACATCTCATCTGTACAATTCAATGAAGGGTGTCATCTTAGTAGGGGACACCTTGTCACTCAAATTCTCATCCCTAGCACACTCACACTTGTTAAGAACATCTCTCCCTCCCATCCTGGTTTTCCAGCATAGAGCTGACACAGGCTCCCTCTGTGGCACCTCTGCCCGCCCTCCCTGCCTCAGTGCTGAATACCTAGCTCTGCCACTGTCCCCTAAGGCAATGTAGGAAAGGAAACCCTCAAACTGACCTGCTATGCATATATGATCTCATCTAACCCTCGCAGCCACCCTACGAAGTTGACACCAGTATCTTCATTTCACAGAAGAGAGAACTAAGGTCCAGAGAGGTCAGTGAGCTATTCAAGATCACACAGATCCAACTTTCAATTTTAAACTGGTTAGCTAACTAGGTTCACTCCCCAGCACATATTTCTGTAAGTGGTCTTCTCTCTGAGGGCTGAGGCTTGAGTGTATGCAGACACACACACACACACACACACACACACACACACACAATGTCATTAGCATCTTTCTTTTATTTATTATACTGGAAGAGCAGGAAATTACACAGGCCTATTATAGACTAAGCAAATTTCAAGTAAATTGCATAAATGGAATTTTTAAAAAGCACACAAAGCAACCGTAGAACAATCTATACATTTCAGAATGAGAAACCTGGGGGCTGGGCTGGGAGAGCTGTGCTCAGAGTGTCTTACACAAATTATCCAAACTCAAGTCTGTTTTCTCTCCTATCCATCCCATCTCCTGGTCCTATAACCCAAACAGTGCCTGGGGATGAAAGAGAGGGAGAGAAGGAACTTTGAAGCCAAGGCATCGGGTCTTTGCCTCTGATTCTGGGTTATTTGAATCAAGGGACTCACTTTCCCTCAAACACTCAATCATTTCATTTCTCTTTCCATTTTTATTTGGAGGCATTAAGAGAAAAGAATCGTCGTGGGGGTTGAGGAGGGGTGCTTTCTCTTTCCCACCGGCTCTGGACTCCCTGATCCAGTGCCCAGTGCATATGCTGGGCCAGATGGCTGAGCTCCTGGCAGCCAGTTCAGTTGCTCAAGAACATGGCTGTGTTTAACCTCATCAACTCAACTGCTTCAGTGCATCGTGGGGTAGAAGGGTGATACCAATCAGTTTAATTAGTTTAACAAGGGCCGGGGGAACTGGTCCACATTCTGAGCTTGTTGCACAGAACAAATGGTTTTCTTTGCTCCCTCCATGATCATCTGAGTGTTTAAAGGAGCTCTCTGCCACCAAGGAAGAGTTTCCACTCCCCTCCTCTTCTGTGAGGTGGGCATGGTCAAGAGTACCAACATGGACATGCATTCAGCAGCTTGGTTCTTCCAGAGATGCCTTTCTAAATGATGAGAACTCAGAGTGCACAGACTGAACATTTAAATGACCAGAGGACTGGACTGTCCAGTGTCAGAAACGCTGCTCCAATAAAAGACAATGTCAGGCTTTCACTGAATATGTGGTCTCCAAAGTGGAGAACCTAAGGAGATCTCTGGGGTTTGAGAATGCAGTGTTGAGATTTCCATTTGTGTTTCTTTCTAGTTTTAAGTTTCTACTCTGTGCAGGTTTTTGGTGTATATGTATACTATTTGGTGGGGGAGGGGTGCTCATTTTTCTTCTGAGAGGGGCGTATGATCTGCAAAGCTTGACCATCATAGATTTATAGGTAAAAAGAACAATTCACTCTGGATTTCTGTAACTGGGGAGTCACCTGAACAGAGTGGGGGGACTGATATCCAAAGCTGCTACTGGCGGTAGCTGAGAAATGCAGAGGTGTGAGCCCAGTGTTGATCCCAGTAGAGGGGGACCCCCACGTTCCCTGTCACCGACCCCAGGAAAATAGTGCACTCAGGGCAGGAGAGAGGTGAGCCGGGCTTGGATATTTTTACTGCAGATAGTGACGAACTGGGTGTGGGGACAGGGTACACACAAGAGGGGAGTGAGTTGCTCCAATGTGGGAAGGTGTCAGGGGAGGCTCCTCACTCAGCTGCAGCATGGAGGTGTGTTTACGCATCAAAAAACTCTTCGGAGTAGGCGTTGGGGTCTTCCTGTGACCGCGTCACCACCTTGAACTGGCGCCGAAGAAAACCACCGTAACGCTTCTGGTTGTCCCACTTGAGCTTGGGACGGATGCGCCGCAAGAAGCCCCCATAGCGTTTGTACAGGTCTTCGTGACCCACATTGTCCCCATCCCCATCCCCCTCCCTGGCCACTTCTGAGCTCCTCTTGGGATATTTGCGCAGAAAACCCCCGTAGCGTTTGACCTGCTCCTTGGGGTCCTCATCGAAATCAAGTGCACCAGCCTCCACAGCACCGCTGTTAAGCTGGGAAGCCCCCATTGCCTCAGACTCCATGCCCTCCCCAAGCCCACCAGAGAGACCCCTGAACTTGTCCTTTGCAAGCATGCTGGGGAGGAGTCTGCTTTTCTCCAGCTGCTGCAGGAAGGGCCCAGCACGCTTGGCCAGCTCCCCGTAGGCCTCTTCCAAAGCTGCCCTGCTGTCCAGGCCATTCTGGTCCCTGAGCCTGAGGGCAGAGGGGGTGAAGAAGGACAGGACGCCCTGGCATCGCTCCCACTCCTCAGTGGGCAGCAGGGTTTCCTGGCATTCCAGGGAGCAAATCTGCAAAAGACCCCAAAGACAAGACCACGGTGGTGATATCACCCCCAACAAAGCATCAAAACGCACGCCCTGCCCCACCCCAGAGCCCTGGTCCAGGTCAGGAAAATCAAAGGGCACCACCTTGTCATGTACTCGGCTACCCATCTGATGCTCCCTGTCAAGCAGACAGGTGACTCTGTGCCCCATGAGGGATGAGTAACCGACTTTCCTGAGGGCACAGAACGACAGACAGCAACGCCGGCACTGGAAGGAGGAGCTTCCCACAGGTTCTGCAGGCTCACCGTTCCTCTTCTCCTCACTTTTTCCAGGTGTGAAGGGCACAGCTAATGCTTTACAGACAGCGACAGAGCAATGCAGGGTGGCAGAAAGAGTATGTTTGAGGGGACACAGGAGAGGGCATCAATCCTCAATGGGGGGACAATAGTACATTCTTCACGGGGCTGTTAGGAGAATTGAGTCAGGACAATGCTTACTACAGTGGTGACAATAGTGGGAAATACTGGAACTTGAGCTTGAATGTCTAATGTCATAAAGCCTCCTGTTCCACCACGATGCTTTCCTGAGATCCTGAGGAGGAAGCATCTCTCCCACTGCGTTCATTCTCAATAACAGGGGCCAGAAGCCCATCTCCAATACTTCCCACCATCTCAGAGATTCAGCCCAACCTTGCAAATAAGGAAATTGAGGCTCAAAGAGTGGGTTCTGGAGTCAGAGATCTAGAAATGTGCAGAACCAAAGCCCATGTGCTGCTCATCACACCCTTGGCACCTCTACTCCAGTCTTCTGCTGTCACGAGAGGCATGAGGAGAGTCTAAGAGAAGCTGACACCCTGGGGCGTGGGCAAGACCTGGAGCCTGTCCACCTGATCTGGCGGTTAGGGGTGATGGAGATAGCTCTTTCCATGGGAGTGACTGCATTTGAAGGGGCCCTTCAGCCCAGGGGTGAGAAGCCTTGGAAAGTTAATCTAGAGCTGCTGACTGTAAAGCCAGCCTGCATGACTGACACTCCTGTTGCCAAGCACCTAGCTTCCTGGAAACCTGCATCTCACATCTCTGTTCTGGCCCAAGGTAGCCCAGGGTGGTAAGGTCTGGGTGTCCAGGCTGTCCACAGGGCAGGACAAGTCCTGTGCAGGTGGGATGAACACAGGTCACACCTGCCCTGTGACCTCCCCTCTCCAGGTTTTGCATAGAGAAGGACTGGGCATTGAGGAAACATCCCTGAAACCTACCAGGGGATTGATGGGTTTGGGCCCATCCTGGGTCTTCACAGCGCACAAGGAGCACTGGGACAGGCATTCTGCTGCAGCAGGGGGCAGCGCCAGGACGCAGGTGGCCAGCACCAGCCTCTGCCACACCATTCCTCTCGACGATTCCTGCAGGGGCAGGAGAAGGAGAAGAGCTTGAGAGCTGATCGCACTCTGCAGAGGGTGCCCTGAACTTGCAAAGCCATCTGTTTTGCTCCTGTCAGGGGCACCACAAGACAAGCGTCCTCAGCCCCATTCTATAGCTGAAGAGCCAGAGGAGACTTGGAAATTAAGGCCAAGACTGGGGGCAGAAACTGACAAGAGCAGAGTGCTGCAGGATGCATCCACATTCAGAGGGCGAGACAGCTCTCTGAGGTGGGCTGTGCTGGTTTCACTTAATGGGTGGGGACATTAAGGCACAGGCAGGGGAAGTGATTGTACTGCACGTGAGTGGGCAAGTCAGGACTTGACCCGTCCTGTCTGACTTCACATCCCATCTGATCGTCCTCCAAGCCAGAAGATATGTGGCTATGTGCCTGTAAATTCTTTGAGACTCCTGTCACCTGACTTTTTCCCTGTCCCCCAGGGTGTCACAGGCTGCTCTATGCTTTTTTTCTTTTTCATAGTACTGGGGGTTGAATCCAGGGCCTCCTGTGTGCTACACAAGCACTGTGTTGCTGAACTACACTTTGTCAAGTCTTGAACTTTCCTTTCTCACTCTAGTGCTGCCGTTTACCCTGGCCATAGCTCTGCCTCCACTGCCTCTCCATGCTGGCCCCCCTGCTTCCAGCTCCTCCCTGATCCCAGCCTGAAATGCCCTTGCCAGCACGTAATTCTCTGATGATATCCACAGCATGGAATCAGGCCTGGCCTTCTGCCTAAATGTCAGGCACGCCCTGCCCCATCCCAGCAACTCAGCACTTTGGCTCAGAGCTCCAACCACAGCCAACGGTTGACAATTTCCCTTAATAATTGTATCAGGCTCTGTCTCACCCCTTAGGCCTTTGCAGTGCTGTTCCCTCTGCCTGGAAAACCCTTCCTCCCCTCCTCTGTTACTTGTCACTCCAGTCCTAGATTAACTGTGACATCTGCTGGGCAGCTTTTGCTCTTCGAAGCTGGGTGAAATGCTTCTCCTTCCTGTCCTCCCAGTAACTTGCACCTCTCCCTTCAAAGTAGTGCATGACTTCACCATTAGCTGCGTGAGTCTTCAGACACTGGCTCCACGAAGGCAGAGCTTCATCTGGTCTTCTCCGTAATGCGCCCTCTGAGTTCCTCGCACAGACCTCAGGGTCTTGCATTTTCTGTTCCTGTCTGCGGCCCTCTGACCTCAGACTTGCACGTGACTGGTTTTTTTCTTATACTAAATGAATTAAATAACACATGGCCAGAGAGACATTTGCTGGCCACGGTATCTAATGTAGTTTCCCAGACGCACTTATATCACACTGAAGAGGTTTCATCAAAACACTCACCAGGGCCTACGCTTTCCTTTAGCAGATGTCTGTTTATTTGATGGCCACGGTTATCACTTTCCCCACTAGAATGTTACCTCGCCCAGGTCACAGACCTTAACCGTCTTATTCCCTAAAACCCTGGCTACCACATAGTAGGCCCTCAGTAAATACTTGGCAGGTGAATGCTTTATAAGTAATTTAGTACAAGTTGTCTCTTTCATAGTTAATTCTTTAGAAGCCAAATGAGAACACTCAAGGCCACTCCAAAGGCATAATGTGCCTCTCTCACATGGAAATATGAGGTCCCCAACACCCTCCCGTGGCTGACTGACTGGGGGCTCCACACCCTTCCCATCTGGTCCTCCTAACCCAATGCCTCTAATTTCAGTGATGCCATTCACTTTCCCCCATGTCCCTCGTTCCTGCACACTGCCCTGTCTGCTTAGGTGTTCAGGGGGACTCCAGGGTCCCACTCCATGAGCCCCAAAGTCACACCCTATACTCCAGAGTGGGGTTTCTGCTCCAGAAGCATACAGTGGGTCCCCCATCAGAGTCTGCTAATAATTACCCCACTCACCATTTGTTGAGCCCCTACTGCCCTATCCCCTCATCCACTTCTTGCCAGTTAGGGGCATACTTCTGAGGCAGTGAGCTGCCCCTGTCCTGCCTGTAGTGGGCATCTGGGTCTAGGCCCACTCTGTTGGAAACCTCCCCTCCAACCTCATAGCTACAATTTCTTATGGAGCCACACTGATCCACGCACAGCTGAACCCTCAGTGAATGACCAGGGGGTTGCATGCTCAGGGCCCTGAACTCCTATGTTGAATTCAGCCCACCTGCCAACTGTGACGGGCAAGTGTCATTAGCCCTGCTTTATGGATGAGAAAGCTGGTGTCCAGAGAGGCTTGGTAAATCCCCTGAGCTCGGGCCTGGGTTCCTCTCTTGAGGTTGGGCCAGTCTGCTCCTGGCACTGGGGAAGTGAACATGTGTCCCCATGGTCCTTCCCAGCCTGTGGGCTTCTCACAGCTCTGTCAGCAGTAAACAGATTAGGGTTCCAGACAAGTGAGCCGCTCTAGTTTCATGGAGACACAAAGCAGGTGGCTCATGTTTTCCCTGATACCGGGCAATGGCTAGGCCAGCCTGTTACAAGATTAGCAGTGAATCACACGGGGAGCCCCCTGCAAATCCTGGCTGGAGGTGTCTCACACCACCAGCTGCCATCTAAATAGGAGGCCAACGCAGATCTCTGTGTCCAAGCAAAACTGGAGCCCACTCCTCTGCCTTGGCCCATTAGCTTGACCCTGGATAATGGTTGATCTGATGGTTACTGAGCTTTGCAAAATTCTGAGCAGCCCCTGTGGGTTACCCCCACATCCCCATGGCATCTGGGCGTGAATGTCTTGCCCACTTTACAGGAGAGAAAATGGACACCTGCCGAGACTCCAGAGCCAGGAGGGAGCCTAGGGTGGAATTTGTGCCCAGGTGAGGGTGGGGCTCCAGAGCTTCATACCCACTGGGAAGTGCCCAAGGCCCTCTGTGCAGCCACCCCAGCCCCAGCTCCAGCCTCCACCTGGTCTAGAGTGGCTTTGGACATGTCCCCCCAGACACGCTCTACACAGCGGCCCAGGGTCCCTGCTGGCTGCACCTCTGCCCTGCACCGGCCTTCAAGGGCTCTGCACTCAGGGCCTTTCCTAACACAGAGCCGACAGTGGCTGGGCGCTGACTGTGAGCGGGCCCTGTGCTCCGTGCTGTGTGTGTCCTAAGGGAAATGTCCTCACAACAGCCCACAACTGGCCTAGTCTTCTCCCCTTTACAAGGAAATGGAGGCACAGAGAGATCGCACCATCTGCCCAAAGTATCACACAAATGCACAGCACTGTACAGCCAGGTATGAGTTCTGCTGAGCCACCTGCCAGTGCACAAGGGCCCCAAGCACCCTGCCCTCAGCCTTAGCACACAGGGCCCCCTTGGCCTGGACACCTTTATCAGCCATCTAAACCCACTCCCCCTGACCTAGGTAACTCCCACTCCTTCAAAACTCAACTTCAGCTGCCTCCTCCAGGAAGTCCACCTGGATCAGCCCCCTCCTCTGGGCTCCCTCAGCCACCTGTGTGACCTCAGTCCATAATTACAGGTATTTCAGTCAAAGTCCCTGAGATTCAAATGCATGTGATGTGTTTGAGGTTAATGAGTGAATGAATGAATGAATGAATGGTGTCCTGGTACCTCATACAAGGCAATAATAGGATCAAGAGCTCTGTACAAGTTTATTGAGTGAATAAACAGTTTCAGAGGGCTGTGTGGGATGGCACACCATATCTGGAGCATTGAACACATGGCCATCACATGATAGGTGCTTTAACAAGCAGAGTATGCAGGTTGTAGTCTAGGTGGATCCAGTGATCTTTTAATATTGGGATGCTAAAAGAGGAGGGCAAAAGAGAGTGAGGTTTGGCTCACTGCTGGACCAAAAAGTGATTGGTGAATGGACTACCCTGGGGAGGAGGTGCCAGACAGGGCAGGGCAACCCTCACCACGATCACACCAATCCTCAAGCAGCCACCAGCTCGCAGCCTCTACGAGGTGCCAAGCTATCTATCGTTACCACCTCATGCACAGGAGTTCTAACCCTCACAGCAACTTAAGTGGGAGTTTTTGTACCCATTACACAGAGGGGGAGGCTGAGCCTGGGAGAAGGGAAGTCATCACTTGTCCAAGTTTACCTGGCTTCCAAATGGGAGAGTTCAGTTTTCTACCAGATTCCTCTGGGTTAAAAGTGGACCCTACCAGAGTCACATTGCCCCTGAATCTTGGGACCGTATTTCCTTCCTTTATAGGATAAAGTGTCAGATGGATCCTGCTTGGGGAGGCTCATCTTTCCCGGGGTCTGCTGAGGGAGGGAGCTTGGAAGTCAGATGTTCCCCATGGCCCTGACAATGATGGATCATGGCTCTTTGGGATGAACTGAGGGGAAAGGAGCTTTGCCTGTCTTTGGGGTGAGAGGAGAAAGCAGCCCATTTGGCAAGGGTGAGGGTGACATCAGGCAAATGACCCCAGTGTGTAGCCTGCGTGGTCCTCAGTGAAAGGAGGGGCATCTGCCAAACACAGTGGGACTAGGGCCTGCAAAGAAAGTCCTCTGCATGGGGCATTCACGAAGTGTGTCCTGGCCACTACCTCAGGCCGGAGAGGAAGGATGGTCAATCAGGGGCAAGAGGCCTTCTCCCCTAACAGTTGGGACTCACTGCCTCCTCAATTACATGAGCTGGATCCTCACATCTTACTCTGTGCCTGGCCACATTCCACCAGTGCTGCCCACCAGGAGAACCCTGACTAATCCAGCACCCACCCGGATGTGTGTTGACACCTGTGCTCATCATTGTTTCCATATTACAAAGGCTTCAAGATGGGCCGGTGATGCACTCCTGCAATCCCAACAGTCTAGGTGGTTGAGGCAGGAAGATTGAAGTTCAAGCCCAGCCGGAGACCTTTAGCAAGTTAGTGACCAGCTCAGTGGATCTCATGATAAAAAATAAAAAATGACTGGCACTGTAGTTCAGTCCCAAGTCCCTGGATTCAATCCCCAGTATAGCAAAAACAAAAACATAAACAAAAAGAGAGAGAGAGAGAGAGAGAGAGAGAGAGAGAGAGAGAGAGAGGGAGCGATGCAGAGACAGAAAGAGACAGAGAGACAGAATGAAAAAGAGAGAGAGAGAAAAGCATCATCATTTTTGAAACAAGGTCTAAGCAGCCCAGAAAGCCAAAACATTTATTCTCTGGCCTTTACAGACTAAGTGTGCTGTTTCTGCCTTTGGGAATTTTATGACCGTTTTATGACTCTAATGGTTTTTCAGCTGATATTCTTGGGACACCAGGCACAGGAACATTTGATTGAATCATGGCCACTTCCAGGCATTGTTGATGTGGGCATCCCTGACCAGGTGGCTGGGGCTAAGTGGGCCAGGAGCAGGTTATGCATTGCTCTCCAGGCCACAACCAAGGGGCACTAGGGAAGCTCACCTGGATTTTCCTTCTTTTAGTGGGGAAAGATAGGGGCTCTGGGATCAGAGAGGCCATCTCTCAGATCAGTACCATCTCTTCCACCCGCCTCAGTCTTTTCACCTGTGAATGCGGGTGCCACCTCCCTGTGGGTTCCCATAAGGACCACTTGAACATCCTCCTTGAAAGGGACAGCACACAGGACAACCCCCCTCCCCCCTGGGACCAGATCTCCTTAATAGGGACAAGTCTCCCTGCCCTTTTATCTCTTTGGTGATATTTCGACATTGTAGTCAGCTGAGGGCTCCAAGGAGCCACAAGCATTTTTATTAAAAAAGCCGGCATTGAATAGTAATGACTTGATTTAACGTCGCAATTATCTTGCCGTGCACTTTATCGCATGTGATTATCCCTATTTGATAGAAGAGGAAATGGAAAAAGGTAGAAATGAAGTCACTTGTTTAAGGTCACATCATGAGTCAGGAGGGAGGTGGAGACAGAGCTTGGCCTCCCACACTGACAGTGACTGCCTCGGAGATGCCACCGTTTCAGGGACCCCAGGAGCCCTCAAGGACGGTGCCCCTGCCCTGTGCCAGGCCCTATGCCTGCAGATGGACTCCAGATGGGCTATTGTTGCAGCTCAGGTGCTAGGGGGAAACGTGGACCACATGGCACGGGCCGTTGGGGTCTCAGCACACACGAGTGGTACACAGCATCCCCCATTTAGTAGGGCTGAGCTCTCTGCTATGTACTCATCTCAAGTAATTCCATTTTGCCCACAAAAGAACTCAGAGGGCTGGGAGATATGAGCCCACTTTCTAGATGGGAAAACAGAGGGTCTGAATTCAACGAAGACCAAGAAATAAAGAAACGGCAGAACCAAGCTTCAAAATGAGTCTGCCGACTACACCCCACCCACCATCCTGAGGCAGAGCGGGGCCTCAGGAGTTACTGCTCTCACATTCCTCAAGATGAAACCATTTTGGGTACTTTTATCCCCAAGAACATCTTGGTGTTCATCTTGGTGACCTCCGAGGGCTGGTGAAGGAGGGCCCTGAAAACAGAAGCTGCACTCTAGCTAGATTTTACAGTCACTGACAAGGATGAGTGGCCAATTTATGGGGAGAGGCTCAGGTTCTGAGCAGAAGGCAAGCAGACATCAGTAACAGACATGGGACATAGGGTGAGGCCCCAACCAAGAGTCAGCCATGTTGGCTGTATGGAGGCCAGCGGGAAAGACAACCCTGAAGTCCGTGGTTGCAGTGGGATCCTCTGCTGTCCTTTTTTAAGGGACACTTTTCACCAGCAGGACTGGTACAGAATTCCCACCTGATTTGTCTTTTGGTGCAATTAAGTGATGGGGAGAAAGGTAAAGGAGGGTGGAGAGAGAGAGAGAGAGAGCCCAAAAGGACTGGCAGAGTTAAGACTTGCATACATAGAAATGAAGACACCTAGAAAGGCAGAGAGAGATGGCAGAGTATGCAGGAAAGAAAATGAAGATGAGACTCAGAGATGGGGAGAGGATGGGAAAGAGAGGGAGAGGGCTTAGGGGATAGGAGAACAGAGAGGAGAGCAGTGGGCAAAGCGAGAGAGAGAAGGAGAGAGGAAGCCAACTTGATTTAAGGGACTGACAGCCCAAAGGAATCACATTCTCCCTCTGCCTTGCCCCGAATCTGCCCTGAATCTGCCCCTTATTCTAAGAGATAGTGGCCAGAGACCCAGACACATAGCAACTGCTCAGTAAAACCTTGTCAAGTTAAATGGAATTGCCCAGGAATAAGATAGGTGTAGACGGCAATTCAAGCCACTGTTGAGACAAAGTGCTCCTGGTAAATATGTCCCCAGTTCAAGGCATATCACTGGCATATGGGGTGAGCTGGGTGGCCTCAGGGTGGAGCCTTGTGTATCTTTATCCCTCATGGACCTGCACCCTTGACCTTCCAGCTAGGAGCATCAATCTTGGTCCACGCTGGAAGAGAGAGAGGTGGCCAGGCTACAAAGGTCTCAGGACTTGGCTCCATCTTCAGGGTCTGTAATTGGGATTATTGGGTGTCTCCAGTGGAGGGTCACTGTCCACCACAGTGGCCAGCTCTGACTCACTGCAATTTTTTTTCTGTCACTTCATCTGCCTCATGGAAACTGGCCAATCGCTCATGGGCCAAGAAGAATAAAAATGTGAAAGAAACCAGTGACCAACTGCACTTTCTCAAACATGCACTGAAATCCAAACAGCAAATATTGATCCTTCTAAAGATGATGGAAAGGATTTAATAAACACAACTGTACAAGAAAGACCCAAAGAGCTGGGTGGTGGGTGGGGGAATCAGGAAAGTTTAAGAAGGGTCAGAAAAGATCAGGAAGAATAAGACTTCATGATCCCAAGACAAAGGATGAAGCAATGAAGTCTTCAGTTGGGGTGGGGAGGGCAGAGAAGACCCGCCACAAATGAAATATTAGATGTTCAGTCACTGCCTGGCAGAGCACACAGCAGGGTGGAATGGAATGTGTGAGGAGACCATAAAAGATGGGGAGGGGACCCGACCTGCCATTTTGAAACAGTGATGACTTAGACAGTCATAGTAGCAATTTTGGGTCTCTACTAAATGCCTGGGATTTTACAGTATCCCTTTGAGCCTCACCACAACTCTGGGGTACCTACGACTAATAATTATCCTCATGATATAAGTAAGTGAAGGTATTAGGATGCAGAGAGGCAACTATTGTTCCAAAGTCACACAGCAAATGAGGGATAGGATCTGGGATTTGAACCCAGCACTGCCTCAGTCATCTGTAGGACACATTTAGATGATCTATGGAAAATTCCTGACCTCGGAAGTTACTTCAACAAACACATTACCCGTATTTTAAACTGATTGGAAATTCCTCAAACAGCCCAGAGCTGCCGATTTCTTTGCTTGCTCCTTCTGCATTCCTGAGTGCTGGGGTCCCAACACCCAGCTCAGGAATCACTACAATATCTCCCTCCCAGCTGCCAGTGGAGACAGAGGTTCGCAGCCCACCACCCCGCACACCCGGCTCCCTGGAAGCAAAGCAGTGGGCTGGAGATCGTGTCAGCAAACGCAGACCTCCCCCGGCAGCAGAACTCACCGACTGGGACTGTTGAAAAGCTCCCCCCACGCAGATCTCAAAACCTGGAGACAAATGACCTGTAAAAATAGAACAAAGGCAAGGTGGATGGGACGGGCGTGGGGCGTGAAGCTGAGGGGAAGAGGGTAGGAAGGTGCACAGCAGAGGAATGTGGGTGGTGAGGCCCGTGAGGAGGAGCAGAGAGGGCTGACATTCTGAACCCATTTACACATATCATGCCATGGATCTTGATGGCAATGCCTGTCAAATTAGAAAGACAATTCTTGGAAGAAAGATGATAATGAGGACTTTCAGTCTGTGGGAGGGGAACTGAAATCAGATCCAATAACCTAAAGAGCTTG
Organism: Dasyprocta punctata; assembly: GCA_004363535.1. NCBI lineage: Eukaryota > Metazoa > Chordata > Mammalia > Rodentia > Dasyproctidae > Dasyprocta > Dasyprocta punctata. Next base: position 119,318 of record RJWM01000722.1, read on the forward strand.
TTTCCCCCTGGGAAGCTTGAAGGCTTAATTAAGGAATGTTTGTAAAGCTTGAGAGATTCTCGGAAAAAGATACCCAGGGAAAAGTAAGAGGTCACAGAATTGACTATTCAACCCTGGAGTTGTCAGCAGGATTTTTTTTTTTTTCTTTCCTCTGAAGCTCATCAGGTTTTTGCTGGAGTCAAACTTTGGGCACCAAAATACTTTCTTTGAACATAGATATCTTTACCAGAAGGCAAATATCTTTCCCTACCTGAGCTTTCTCCTTGCCTATAATTTAAATAGAAGCAACAAGTCCTTTCCAAGTGAAACTGACAAGAAAAATTCTGCTCGGCCTGGCTATCCTAGCAGTCTGTCGTTCATTTTCTTTCTCTCCCAACAAAACAATCGCAAACTTCATTCTGTATAAAATGACGTCAAAGGAAGCCACTCAAATCAGCACCCTGTCAACAATTAAATGTGATCCAAAAAGCGTGAAAAGACGAAACTTGATTGTACATTGATGTACATGACAATATGATAAATGCCAGAGTCCAGGATCTCATTAATGTCCCCAAGCCATGTTCTCTGAGTCCAGAGAAGACTGCTGACCTTTAAACTCATCCTGATTAGCAAAACCTCTCGCATCTCCCGGTCCGGACATCCCATTCTGTCTGCACGCTGGAAATTGGTATGGGAACCACTGTGTGGCAGCCAGTAAAAGAAGACCCTGGGCTAAATACAGGGTGGTCTTCTTGGGGGCAGCTGTACCTGTGCAAGCCAGGACTGCACTGCACAGAGGGGGAAACCCAAGAGCAGTCATCTCTCCCTGTTTAGGCTTTTATAAACTCATCTCATAGCTGTAACTACCTTTGCCGGATAATCAGAACCAGTCCTGAAACCCTCAGCCCAGGGTCCCACTGCCTCTAGGTACAGAGGATTGACAGTATAGAAATAAACCCAAGAGTAGGAACCCAGGGCCCCTCTGGACCTTACCTGCACACTGCTTTGTCCCTGGATGGCTGCTGACAGAACAGGTCGTAGCGTGGTGGCAGGTGGCCGGAGCAAGAGTCAGCTCCAACTCCAGCTCACGAGGTGCGAGAGAGGCAGCGGTGAGCGTTACCAAAGCCCCTTAGAATGTCAGTTCTGGTGCTTCATCCCCCTTTTATGGCTAGAGCCTCCCCCTGTCGCTCAGCCCTCGCTGAGCACAGGCTGCTCCGAGCCAATGGGGAAGGAAGTAGCTCAGAGCAGAGCTCAGACCCCCAGGCCCTTCCACTCAACTCCAGCCTGACACAATAGCTTCTCTTCGTGATGTGGAGGAGGGAGCAGCCGGTTGTGGGTGGGGGAGGATTCTGGGTGTAGTGCTGTTTGTCACTTGAAATCCAGCCACTTCAGTGTTTGTTTGATGCATTTCCAGGAGAATGTCACAGGAAAAAGAAGATAGAGGCAGGGGGAAAACAGAGACAGGACGAGTTAGGGAAAGACGGAGGGAGGGAGAAACAGAGCTACAACGAGTCAAGCAGTCAGACAGATACCGAGACAAATGGAGAGGCACAGAGTGAAACGGAGAATTGGGAGCAGAAAGAGTCAATGCCACAGAACCAGGGAGCAATGAGATAAAAAGAGAGGAGAAAGAGAAAGGCTCAGAGACATCCAACAGAGTGTCAGACAGGAACACACAGAGGGACAGGTAGAACTAAAGAGAGAGTCAGAGGTAGGGCGATAAGGAAACCAACAGAGGAAACAGACTCAAAACACAGGGACAGAGGGACAGACAGGCACAGAGATGGTGGGAAGCTGGGGAGGCTCCTGATGATGGCAGAGAAAGGGACCTGGGAGGCAGCAGGCACGTGTGCTGCCCCGCGTTGGTGCCCATGTGTGCTGGGGTGTTTCTGTGTTCATTTGCGTGAATGCCAGGCGACTCTGGTACACGCTGAGCAGTGCCAGGCACTCAAACCCTGGCAGGCACACAGCCCCACAGTCTGGAGCTGCCGTTCAGTTTTCGCTGGCGGCAACACAGAATGAAATCCCCCTCAAAATATGGGCTGCGATGTGCCTTTATGCGGGTCAGGTGGGGGCTTGCCTGCCTCCGGCACCCTGGGCCATGCCAGCAGCAGCTGGAAAGCTGTACTCCGTATGACTGCAGGACGCTCAGCACATTGGGGTCTTTGAGTTGAGAAGAAAACAAGCTTCTTTCCTGAGTTGGCAGCAGCCAAATGATTCACAGAGGTAGGCACAGCCGTCAGAACCTGGCGAGGCTGCCCATCTCCCGGTACCTCTGCTGCACCAGGCAGCGAGCTGAAGTCGTAGAGTTCAATCCTCATGAATTAGCCAGGTGGTTAATGTCTCCCCCATCCTGCAGGTGAGGAAACTGAGGCTTGGGGGCTGAGAACCATGTCTGACATCCCACAGCAATCCAGTCACTGAACTAGCATGGAAACCCAGGTTCCTCTGAGCCCACAGTTCCTGCTCACTGTCTGACCTGACCCGGGGCAGGAAGCCTTCAATCAGCAGTTCTCCCTCCCGTGGTTCCTTCACTGGGACTCAATCTTTCCTCATATCTAGTGTAGAAGAGAACAATGCCTAACAACATTGCAACATGGGTTTGATTTTCTGCTCCACTACGAACGGGTAGAGAGACCTTAGTTAAGTTAGTAACCCCAGCCTCAGTCTGCTCACCTCTGAAATGGGACCATGATTGCACCCAGCTCTTTCAAGGGTGAAACAAGGGTCAGGTACCAGCACCTGACTCAGTAGCACCAGGTGAGCTCCATTACTACTGTCCTGTGGCCACTCACTCTGGTCCGGCTCTGACACATCTTCATTCTCCAGGGCCTTGTCCCCTCCCTGCACAGGGGTCATTACAGGGGATGACAGAAGGGGCCATTTTCTGAGCACCTATGTGTCTGACATTGCCACAAGCCACATGCCACATTCATATGCATGCATGCATATACATGCACTCACACACACTGTCTCCTCACCAAATCAAAGCCATGTGTGGCTATCACAATGCATCCTAGCCCCATAAGGCAGCACAAGCTCAGAGGTGAAACCACCCTGGGAGAAGAAGCCCTTCAGCCTGGAAACAGGTCCTTGTCTTTTCTAAAGAGGCCCTGGGTCCAAGCCTTGCTTTCCAGCCACTCCACATGCTTTCTCCAGACAGCACACAGTCCCTGACAGGCAGAGGCAGAGGGCTTTCCAGGGCCTGGTGCTGTCTGCCTGGCTCCTTGGAGTATGTGGTGCAGTCTGCTGGGAAGCCTGGGAATGAGCTACTTCTTCACCCCAAGGCCAAATACTCGCAGCAGTCGCTCTCAATACTTCTTATCCCCACACCCCAAGTTCCACTTTTATAAGCTCTTGGCAATAACCTTGGAACAGACAAAGACTCTAAGAGACAGGCATGAGGGCTCCTATGGCTGGAAGTCAGCAGGTAACGGAAGGAGAGAGGAGCTGGGGCCCTCGGGCTGTTGTTCACCACAGAGAAGAAAGGACAGCAAGGTAAAAACACTCATGGACGATCCGCTCAAAACCGCACTGTGTGCGCGATGGCCTTCACTCCAGTGAGTCATCAGTCTCAAGAACAGATTTTGTCTTTGCTTTTCCTCTCCTGCAATGTCCTTCATATGCACGCATGCACACACACACACACACACACACACACACACACACACACATAAATGCACCCACACACACACATACACATCGGCACACACACACAAGCATGCACAAGACAGCCAGGAACAGCCTCCCCATAGTCCTAGGAACCTCAACATAAAGCTCATCCCTCTCTTGGGTTCAGTGATACTTGGACAAATCACCAGCAGGTGTGGATACTTGGGGTCCCCATGGGCAGCGGCACAGGGGTGAGGGACCTGGGGCTCAGCCTGGCTCGCTCAGGCCTGGGTCCTACAGTGCCGCCTTCTTGTTGTGTGACAACATATGGACACCTGGCCTCTCAGAGCACCTGATTCACCATCTGAGCACAGGACTGTGCTGCCAGCCTTGTGCATGGCTCCCTCCCTGCCCATCATCACTGTTCCATGATCTCCAATTTGGATCCCAGGGTAGGAAAAAGGCAAAGAACAAAGAGAAGGACACATTTGAAGCAACCAGCCCCCAAATCAACCTGGTAAGAAGGATTCAAGAAGAACATAGCATAAGACAGGAACGTAAAATAAATAAAGCCAGCATTTGCTTTTTTAAAAAGTTAGGTATAGAATTAGTACAAATTCATTATACAGAAAAATGGTTGCATTCTGGCATATTCTTACAAGCATGTAACACACACTGATCATTTCCACACCTTCTTTCCCTTCCCTTGCTTATCCTGTCCACCTTGTTCTATCCCTGCCCTTTGTTCCCTTCCTCTTCCCTAATAATCCTCCTTCCATGTTCTTGCTCTCTCCCTTCCACCCCCTCAATGATATCTGCATTCCTGAATCTCATTTATTTTAACATGATGATCGCTAGTCCCACACATTTTTCTGCAGATGACATGATTTCCTTCTTCTTTATGGTTGTATAATACTCCATTGTATATCTATGCCACACTGTCCTTAACCAGTCATCTGTTGACCACCCCCGGGCTGTTTCCATGGCTTAGCTATTGGCATTTCTTAGGGATTCCTACATGCTGGGCCCCATTATGAGTCCTTTACATTTATCAATCACCTTGTGGTGAAGAGGCTAGGCTCCCCCCACCCTGACAGGTAAAGACACAGAGCCTGAAGAAATGAAGTCACTTCCATAAAGCCACATGGCTGGAGGGCGACAGCTCAAGTCTGACCCCAGACACAGGTCCCGTCTGGCTCTTGTCTCAGGCACAAAACTGCTGTCCTCTCAATTCACACGTCACACTGGGAAGGCAGTGGCAGAGGGTGTGGATTACCAGGCCTTTGGTGGTATTTTATCCTTGTCCTTCGTCACCTTCAAGTTTCCTGAGTCACTTTTCATGCCTAGTGTGTCCATGTGAGCACCAAAGGATACCCCTGGGGCCTGACTTTGGAGAGAGCACTAGCTCCCACTGCCTCAGACCCCACTGCCTGGCCATGCTTGTTAGAGAGTGAGGGGAAGCTGCAGAGGATAGAAACTGGTTCTCCAGATGGACAAATCACCAGCAGGTGTGGAGAAGCAAGTTGCTCATCTCTATCTGGTCCCTGAGCATTTCTCCATGCTTCAATATTGGTTATTCAGATTCAAATCCAACATGATTTCTGCTCTCCTCATAATTCCACAGGAGACATGTGTAGCCATCCAAAGTTACAGAATAGATGCCACAGCAAAGTAAGGCAAGATACAGAAGCAGTAGAGATTAACTGTCTGGGAATGTAAGGAACATTCAAAAAGACTTCCCAAAGAGGTAACATGAGAGGTGGGTTTTGAAGGATGAAAACGAGTTTGTCAAACAAAGAAAAGTTTCCCAATACACCTCAAAGAACCAACGTCGAAGATGTGGAGAAATCAGAAACCGCATGTAAAATGGTGTTTCCACTGTAGGAAAAATTCTGGAAGTTCCTCACAGTGTTAAGCATAAAAATTACCATATGACTCAGCAATTCTACTTCTAGATATAAACTGAGAATGACTGGAAATAGACCATGATGAGGCCCTCCTTAAGAAATGATCTTCGCTGCAAATAACAAAAACCCAAGTGAGTTGTCTTGAGACATGGGGCCATTTGTTGTTAAGAGGTCTGCAGTCCCTGGGTTGGCCTGAGGGTTCATGAGCTCCTTCAGAGATTAAATCACTTGGGAAAATCTCAAATCCTTTCCTTGCTTCTCTCCCATAGGATGCGTTGTTGGCTTTTATTGTCGGGCTTGTTGCTTCCTGATACCCAGATTATAGTCCGAAGCATCAGGTGCTCAGGTAACCTTAGTCCAACTCAGGAGGTAGGGAAGGGGGCAATGGCAGGGCCTCCTCCTGTGCTCAATTCCTTTGATCAGGGCAGGACATCTTCCCAGAAACCCTCTGAACCCTTTGACCCCCACCACTGGTCAAGGGATTGTCCCTAGTTGTGAGGAAGGCTGAGTAAATGCCTTTCTGGGCATTTAGAGTAAGAAGCAAGGTTTGAAAGAGTTGGGGCAGAGCCAATCCACCCCACATGATACAATAAGAACTTTGCTGTATTTTCTTAACCATGATTCAGACAGATTCCAACAGCTGAGCCATGCACTGAAATTGGAGAGTGCCCAATTCACCATGGGCAAAACTTCTTTTCTCTCCTGTTTTGCCCCAGTTGCTCCCACTGGGTCGCAGCTTTCTGCTCCTTGGCTAACAGTTATTGTCTGTCTCCTTGGCACTGGCCTCTCTGCTAAGTGACCTCTGTGTCCTATCTCATTTAACCCACACACGAAATCAGTAAGGTGGTGCTGTTGTCATCTTCATTTGCTGGAGAAGGAAACTAAACTTGGAGACATAGTGATTTGCCTAAGATCACACAGTTCATGGGTGAAATAGACCCCAAGTTTATCTGACTCCAGAGGCCAGGCTTCAAGCTGCTACCTCACAGAGTTAAGCTGATAGCCAACTATGATTCACTGAGACTTAGCCTCTGCCATGCACAGTGCAGAGAAGAGGGGTAAGTCATTTTCAGTGTCTGCTCAGTAAGTCTGATGGTCAGGTGTGATATATTCACTTTGCAGATGAAGAAACAGGCTCAGAGAGGTGAAATAACTTCCCAAGTATCACAGTGGGCTCGTGGTGGTGTCAGTACTTGCAGATCCTTTAAGTTCTGAAGTCCAAACACCTTGCTGCTATGTCACATTCACCCATGATGTCCCTCCACTTTTTCAACCATCTTGGAGCAACCTGAACAAGAATTTGATCAGAATCCCTGTGGCCAAGACAAGAGTCATCTGTTTCCTGCACCTGGTATATACCAGGTCCCAGGCTACAGGCTTCACATTCACGACCACATGTCAGGAACGTGCTCTTGAACTCTGCTGTCAGGGACCCCATAGGTGAGCAGCAAGAGCAGTTGCCTGGCCTAGAATTCACTGAACAATGACATAGAAAGATTTTGACCAAATGAAAATCAGAAAAAACCCTAAGTTTAAAATCACTGCAATGTAACCACAGTCACCACATATGGAATCCCTGTGAAGTGATCCAAACAATCTGCTTCAACCTCATGGCAATCCTGTGGAACACACATCATTCTCTCCACTTGTCAGATGAAGAAATACAGCCCAGTGTCACTGGCTTGAGTTCACACAACCAGTAAGTGGTGGAGTCAGAACATGAACCTCAGACTGTTGGTCTCAAAGCTAAGTTTCTCGCCTCTCATCAAGCTGCCCCTCCCAAAGCCACTAGTTCTGGAATTTCACAGAAGCATCCTGGCCATGAACAGGAGGACAGGTCCACTCAGAAGTCCTGTATTTTTTTAAAGACAATAAAACCAAACAAAATAAAACAGAATAAAGTCAATTAAAATGAAACAGTGAAAGTGATACAGGACTTCAAAACAAGGTAATAGGAAATCAACGATGGTTACCATAATACCTCTTGTTATCTCCAAAATAGCTACCCATATCATCAGACATAATAAAATCAAACAAAACAGAACAGAATAAAAAGAATCAAAACAAAATGATGAAACTGATACAGGACTTCAAAACAAGATAATAGGAAATCAACAATGGCTACCATAATATATCTTGTTATCTTGGAAATAACTGTACATGCCATCAGATATAATAAAAGCATATAAAAATAGAATAAATCCAAACCAAACAAAATAATGAAAATGATATAGGACTTTAAAACAAAATAATATTGAATTAACAATGTCTACCACCTTCAGAAGGAAATCCCTGTAGTAGCAATATTGCATATTGTTATACTCTAAATAGCTGCTCAGACTACTAGTTTTAGGCCTACAAAATCAATCAAGCAATACAGGCATTAAGTTGTTTTTTTACTTCAGTGGCTATCATCTCAGCCTGTGTTTCTCCAAATCAGCTGGTTGCCTACAGGAGGGGGAAGGTCAGGGGAGCTAAGCACTTCTTGTCTCCCAGGCTATGTGCCTGCTGGCTCACAGGAAGGGTCGCCTTCTTCTTGGTTCTCTTCCCAGGATGCATGGCTGCCACTGGCTCACAGGAAGGGATTAGCCCCATGTCCTGGATATTTGATATGAAATGAGATCCTGATCTAAGAGTTATTCCCCCATCCTGTGAATGCACTCAGAATAATAGTGCGTCTTACCAACTGGGCTGCTGTTTTGCCAAAGGGAAGCTTAAATTGCTTTTTCCTGAGTTCATGAATCTTACAGCTTCTTCTAAATCCTATCCAACTGACAAGTTGTGACATTTTTTCTATTCTTTCTGCTAAGTAGCTTGAGAGTACCTATCAGTGGCCAGGTTCTTTATCAAACACTTAGATGCAAAGTTGTGAACACCCATACCTGGCCCCTGGTGGGGATGGTAGGAGCAAACAGTTAACTATAATACCACATAGAAAGGTCTGAGTATGGGTAACTGTGCAATCACAGAGGAGAGGTATTCAAATCAGTGTGGTGGATATAGGAAGTCATCCTAGAACTGGACACCGGGGCTGGGTTTTGAAGGCTAAGTAGAAATGCTCTGTGATGATCAATCAAGATTCTATGCATAAGAAAGAAACCATCGCAAGCCTTTTTAAGAAAAAAAAGGGGGGGTGAGGGTTAATAGAGGGGATTAGAAACTTAAGAAGGTGCTAGAAATGAGGTGTAGCAAAGAAGTAGAGTGGGCCTCCAGGAATGACTCCCAGAACACTGCATGACCATCTAACCTCGGATCAGAAAGTGGTAAATGGAAGCTGCTTCCCCACCTCCTTGAAGATGGTGAATTCAGGGACTTACTGCCATACTAGTATTGGGAGATTTGCAAGCCAGGACCAAGGAGCCACTATGTCACCATCACAACTGCCTCTCAACACCCAGAGTGGTGGTCACCAGACTCTGAGATGCTACTGCAGAGCATCCCATTCCCACCTTCAAGACTGCCCTTGCTAGGAGGAAAGGTCCAAGCAGCACAGAGATGACTCCATTTCATTTCCATCATCTAAACCTGCCCAGGTCTAACTCACTGATAAAACTTGATTCACACCCAGAACTCTAGCTGCAAAGGAAGCTGGGGAAGAGTGTTTAGCTTCATCTCTGCAGTATAGGAAGGCAGTGAGAGATGAGACAGATGGAGGTGGGAATTGGGGCTGAGGACTGACCAGGCACATCTGCCACACTTGGGGAGGAAAGGAATGGAGTCCTACATTGGTGAACACCTGACTTGAGCATTCTCTTCTGCTCCCACACAGAGGCAGCCTCCAGATCTATACTCCCCAGACCTCTGTCCTGAGGCCCATGTTATCACATCAGGAAGAACTACCAACCAGGGAACCCCAATTCTCATTTTCCTGAAGGGGAATCCTTAATTCTCCAGAGGAAGAAGTTTAAGGTCCCACAACCACATGATGAAGCTGGGCCTAGTACCTGATTCTGTCCTTAGGCATCTTGAATCCCACTTCTTCCTGCTCTTAGGCTGGGGCAGAACCTCAGCAGGAGAAATGGAGGCCGGTGCAGGTGAGACAGTACAATCTGGAGTGGTGGAAATGCAGAGACAGACCTCAATTTCCTTCCTGGCTCCACTTCTCCTAACTGTGCTACTTTGAGCAACTTTCTTTACCTCTCTGAGCCCCAGCTGCCTCCTCTGTGAGGTGCACATGATGGTGGCACACGGCTGAGACAAGAGTGGCAGATAACGTATATAAAAATCATATAATAGTTGCCCTGTCATGAGAGCGAGCTATATAACATCATTGTGAATTTATAAGGTGCCACTACTATTAATAGTAACCAATGTTCCCCTAAGTCAAGATGAAAATTTTAAAGGTTTTATACGTGGTTTAATCTGCACTTCCTTTTTCAGCCCTACATCATTAGCAGCATCAAAAGAAATGCCCTGTAACTGCTTCCCTCACCCTAGTATATCCATACCTGTGATTCCTAACTGATCACCTGGGTTTCATCTCCTTGTGGAGATCCTCTAATTATACCTCCCAAAGCTTACAATTCCCCACAGACCCACACAAACAGAGTCACACCCAACACATACTCATACACACACGTCCCACAATGAAAACACACAGGCATCATCAAATACATAGATGCTTACCGATGCTCTGTTTCATACATGAACTCACAGAAATGCAGCCACCACACTCTCTGGACACACACACAAAGCAACCACACAGCACCCACACAAACACATCTCCCAACATGCACACATTACCCTCTCCCAGCTCTGTGACACATTCAGGAATATTATTTGCAGGGGATGGAAGGATCTGGAAGCTCTGTTTTTCATTTTCTTTAGAGTATCTGGCCAGTGTCTGCCCAAGAGGCCTAAAGGAAGTCCTCATCAGTCTAAAGGTGAGCCTTCACCATGGGTCTCATCTCTGATAAGATAGTTAATTTTCCATTATAGCTTCTCTCTCTCTGAGTCATCTTTACAAGTCTCTGTAATAGTGTCATTTAAGAAGGGAACTTTATGAACACCCAAACCCCTCCAGAAAGGTTCATCTTCCTTAGAGAAGCATTTACAGGCTGGGGGAGGTGCACAGAGCAATGTGGTTTCCACGTTAGAGAGAAGTAAGTGGGAGGGAATATCAAACAACTTCATGGTGCAGATCACTGTTTAAATAAAATTCCCATGGGGCTCCTTGGCAGTGTTAGAATCACTCTGTGCCTCTATGAAAGTGTCACAGAACAAGTTCTCTACTTTCTTCTGCTTTACCAGTGAGAGAGGCATGTGGTTCAATCAGAATATCCTGACATTTGACCTGAGTTCAAATCTAATCTGTCATTTCTGGGCTGTGTATATCTGGGCAAGTTTCTTACCTATTCAAGTAGTTGCGTTTTAATCAATAAATTATATTTATTAAGAGCACGGAAGGGATTCAGAGCCAGAATATCTGGTTCTGTCCCTGATTAACTGTCTGATCTTTGGCAACCTGTGGAGTCTTTCTGGGCTTCAATTTCTTGTCTGTGAAATGGGAATAGTAATAGCACTTACTTCATAGGACTATTACAGGCATGAAATTACTACACTTAAAATGCTTAGAATGGTTCCCATTATATACATAATACTCAATAAACCCTAGCTCTTCTTATTATTATTGCTGCTGCCTTTCAATATCTTGTTGAGGGGGGAGCTAGGAGAAGCTAAGAATGAGATTGTAGCATGAAAGGAGCAGAGCTAACAGGTGCTTCCATTACAAAACTGATTCTGTGTATGCAAGGGATTGGTCATTTTTTAAAAGTCAAACTAATGAATTGAATGCTTGAGATCCAAGAAAACAATTAGGACTATAAATGGTTTTGGGGGCAGATAGAGTTGGGACTAAAGCCTATTTCATCTCATAAGCACTTTGTGAGCCAGGGCAATTCACTTAACCTTTCCAAGCTTCTGTCTCTCATTTGTTAAACGAATAAATGGAAACTTTGATAACACCACAAAAATGTTGAGGATCCTACAACATGTAAGATGGGTGGATAAAATCTTCTATATCTTAAGACTTGCAGAGAGGGACCCCTCGTTTGGCAGGAATGTGCTTAGGACTTGGGACTGTCCTTATGGGAAAGGCAATGCCCCACCACCTCATAGAGCTGACATGAAAATTAAATGGGCTTCTCAGTGAAGATGCCAAGAATGTGAGTTCCTTTTCTTACACTAGCTGGCAGGAATTAGCCCACACTCTTTCCTGTGAGCAAAAGGGAATGGATCCTTACTGGTAGTGGCTGCTGGAGCACCTGTCTCTTAAGGTGTGGCCCATGTGAACAGGGTCATTTCCTATCTCACAAGATGCACAGAAAAAAATGACTTTGTCTCAAGTTTTGCTATCTGTGGCTTCTAACTTACTTTGGACATTTCAACCCCACTGGGTAACTCCTTCACTTTTTCCTCAACAACTAGATCTGAGATTGGCATCTGATAGGGACCTTCAAGTATATAGTACCTAATTTTAGATATGTTGGCTGGATAAAAACCACACATTTCTAGCTCCTATTGACCACTCTGTGTTAGATTTTTGCACATAGTGAGCTTTTCTTTAATTACCTTTGTGTCTTTGGTGGCATTTGGTGTTGTGATTTATTGATGACAGATACAGCCATAACTGTCATTTTGTAAATGTAGTACTCTTCTGTTCCAAGCAACTTGCTCTGTCCTCCTCAGGACCTACAGGATCCAACCCTTCCTAAGTCTCCTTTGGTAAATCTGCTCCACTCATGCTGGCCTCCTTAGTGTGCCTTGGACACGCCATCTTGTTACTACTTTAGGGGCTTTGCTATTGTTGTTAATTTTGCCTGGAATGCTGCCCATCCCGATGCATACAAGTCTTATTCTCTTGCTTGAGTCACATCTATGCTCAAATATCACCTCAAAGAGCTTCTTGTGATCACCTTATCTAAAAGACTATGCCCTATCATTGTCTCCCCTCTTGCCTAGAATTATTCTACATGTGCACTTGTAGTTTGTCCTCTCTGCTGGAATGTAGGTTCAAGTAAGCCATAGACCTTGGCTTTCTTGTTCCTGACTGTATCTTGAGCACCTATAATCATTTCAGGCCATGGTAAGCACTCAATAAATATTTGTAGGAAGAATGAATGAATGAATGAACACGTCATCACATTAATGCTAGTCAAAATGAATCCCTACACAATTGGAACACTCGTCCAGCTCCAACCTGTTCATCCGAGACCCTGACTGTCTCTACCCCCACCCTTGGCTCTTCTGACTCAGAGCTTCCTACATTCTTGGGTAACAGTCATGGATGAAATCAGCTGAAGGAAGTGTCTATCATTGATGACTTTTCATTGCCCAGGAACATGTTGTGTGAGGTGCTTTCTACTTTTCCAGAGCACGTTCAAATAGGGATGTACAGGGCTGTAGACTCAAAGCACCTTCCCCCATTGTATCATCCTGTATGGTTATTTAAAACACCTGTCTGCTCAGTGTTTCCGGCTGGCAAGAAATGCCAAGTGGGGACAGCTGGGGAAAAGAAATATCAGATTTGGATTCCAGGAGACAGTAAAATGAAGATGTCACTAATAACCAGTGAAAAGTTGGCTCATTCTTCCTCTGTCTGCTCACTTCCCTTGGGCTCCATTTTCTGCCTCACCACCTGCGCTGCTTCATGCAGAGAAGCAGAAATTTACTTTTCAGCACCGCGGACAGCGATCCGCTGGCAGCCAGGGAGGAAGACGGAGCCAAAATGTGAGGCATTCAAGCAGCCAAACAAATATTTACTGAGCACATCCTGGGGCCAACCACACCAGAGAATATAGAGATTTATGCGATCTTGACCTTCAAATAACTTAATCTCTTCAAGTCGTCAACATCCTTAGATTGATAAAGCTGGAAAAAGGCCCCAAGCCTCTTAATAGTGGAAAGTGGGGAGAATCAAAGAGAAAATGGTTTCTTTATCCACAGTTAATGAATTTCCACTGTATACTTGACTATGTCATCTAACTTTCTCACTAGACTGCCACCCTTAAAGAAAATAGGTACTGCAATATCCTGTTCATTGCTCTATCTGAAGGCACACTGCCTGGCACAGAGTGGACCGTCAATAGTTTTTCAATGGATGTGTGGACAAACAAACTTACATTTCTTTTACACTTATTTTACTCTTTTCTTTTTAATCTTATTTTACACATAGGAAGCTGAGACACTGTGAATTGCTTTCTTATGACAGAAGAAGCAGATTAAAATTCAAAGCCTCTTGATTTCATGCTGGCCTGCTAAACAGTCACTTTCTATAGCATTCTTGGAATCTAGAAAAAGTGCCAACCTGTAGCTGGATCACATCTGCAATCCTAGTATTCTGGGACACTGAGGTAAAAGGATCAAAAATTTGAGTCCAGCTTTGGCAATTCAGCAATTTAGAGAGATCCTGTCTCAAATTTTTAAGCCATATATATATATATATATATATATATATATATATATATCAGTGTAAAGGCCCTAGGTTTATTCCCCAGTACTGAAAAGAAATTCAACCTTGTTTAAATCATATGTTTCTTCTAACCTCAGTTTCCTCCTATGTGTAAAGGGGAATGGAGCTTGCAGGGAGCTTTGTCCCAAATCCTTTGCAGTTGAACAAGGGTACCAGCAGGGAGCGCAATGAGATGAATTGAAGACATCCTCTCCTTGCCTCTGCAGGACGTCAAATGAGAAGTGTATTGATATCTCCACAGACTTTGGGCTTCTTTTTCATCTTCTCATTCTAACTGGTGTGTATGCAAGCAGCACAGGCTCTCTTCTTTTTAAAGTGCAACAAATGAACTTCAACCCCTCTTGAGAAGTGGGTAAAGAGAGCCCCAGGATACAGAGACTATGGAGTGAGGCTGTGGTGACTTATCACTGAGGACCCCACTGGTTGAGTAACTTTGCACAAAGCCTTCAGCAAAGATAACTGTTTAAATGGCTGCAGCAGCAGAAAAATCAGTTTGGCTGATTGATGTCCTGGGTATCTAGTTAGTGGGTGGCTTCCAGCCATGGCTCTGCCTCAGGTCCCAGAATTACTCCAATAAGAGATCTGCTCATCTCTAACTCTTCCGGGGACCAGAAGGGGGGCTGAATCAGCTCTCTCATGAGTCTGATTGCAATTTAATGGGGACCAGTGGGTATTTGCTCACTGAGGGCAATGTGGAAAGAGAAGCAGATCTATCAGCTGTGGCAGAAGTGCCAGGCACCTGCCTGTGAGTATGAAGGAAGAAATAAAATCAGGAAAGAACTGGTTGCACAGTGAATGTGTTTCAATTATTTGAAAAGACTGCAAATCAAATGTGTCATAAACGCTGCTTCTCAAACCAAGTCCCAGTCATTGAAATCTATGTTGACCAAGAAGTGTCCCCAGATTGAAGGACAGTAATGGGCAACTTGGGAGATGCTCTTAAGAATCCTAATCCATAGGAGGCACCTGGGGGTAATTGAAGAGAGCAGGGTCTGTAACTAGCCAGACCTTGATTCAGATGTGGTTCTGCCATACAGGCCACTTGTGGAGCATGGATCAAGTTGCTTAATTTTTTCAAATTCAGTCTATTCATCTGCAAAAATGGTAAAATACTAAGAGTATCTACTCTTTCAGCTACCTGGTCCTGTACAACAAGCCACATTAACACATCACAGCATATCAAACCAATTGTTTTATTATCTTCACAGAGTTTTAGGTGAGAGATGCACACAGGACATGATAGGTATAGTCTCTACTACTAGTGTCTGGGGACTCAGATGAGAATACTCTATTGGCTGGAGGTTGGAATAACCTGGGAGCTTCTTCACTTTCACAGTCCCAAGAAATCACAATGATCACAAACCCTTCCAGATTAAGGGGAGAGGCCATAACCTTACCTCTAAATGGAATGAATATCAATTTGCAGCCGTACTTTAAAACTACTACCCCTGCCATGCATGAACGTCATAACAATTGTTATGGTTTAGATCAAGAATGTCCCCCCAAAGCCTCACATGCCCAGAAGCAGGGCTTATGGAAAGTGAACTATGGGGCACTACAGCTAACATGCTGTTAGGAGGTGGGGCCTGGCTCACTGGGGTCGTGACCTGGAAGGATGTATCTCCCTTCCTGGCTTCTCACTTCTCTTTCTCTGCTTCCTGGCCACCATAGCATAAGCAGCTTTCCTCTGCTCTGCCCCTTCCCATGCCTACAGTTCCTGCCTGGGAACCTCCATTCATTGTAACCATGAACCAAAATAAACCTCTTCTTTAAGTAGCAACTGTCACGTATTTGGTCCCAACCATGAGAAAAGTGACTAAGACAACAATTAAATACTTGCCAGTGACTTGACACAAGCTACTTTTATTTCCTCAGGGGATCAAATAGATCTGTGTGAGAGCTGGTCATATTCTTAAGTAAAGTGTGTAACTTCTTATCCTGGCCTACAAGGATTTATACAATCTGGACCAACTTCTCCTCCAGCCTCTTTTGGTCTATCTTGCTTCTCAAAGCCTCACCCTTTGTCTTTCTTCATGTACTAGAAAACATCATGCCACTTCCCACCAGCCAAGACTTTTTCCTCTGCTGCTCACTTCACTATCTAGCAAAACTCATGTATACTTTGGGTCATTCGCTGCTTTAATGACACTATCTCTGATTCTCCAGACTACAGCATGTCCCTCTTTTATGTAATATTAGAGTACCAAGTACTTTTCTGTCTTGGTATTGAACATAATCACTGTCATTATTTCTTTAATTTTTATTCCTCCCCATGTCCACCTAACACCACGTTAACTGATGGGCAGGAGCCCTTGTCTGTTTTATGTCCTCAGCACCTTACACAAGGATTGGCACAAGGTAAGAGACCAAAAAGTATTTGGTGAATAAATGAATAAGGAGATGATTAGGTCACCCAAGCTTTATGTTTGGACTTAAATCATATTTACTAATAGTAATTAGCCCATGTTCATCAGAGATCTGATTGGTTTTGATGTCATTATGGGGCTTAATGAAATTCAGGGAGAAGTTCTAAATTTGGGGTACACTTTTGAGGGTTGGTCTCTTGGGGAGGACTTACTGGCCCCCATTTCAGCTGCCACAACAAGTACTCCCCAGGACAATAGAAGAGAAATTAGTGCTGAATTCTCTAAGGCACAAAAAGAATGTTCTGGCATGAACTCTTTGAACTCAGCTTCTTTTCAGTCAAGTGGTGCCAACAATACCCTGGAGCATTAAACAAATAATTTAACCATAGAATTAGATACACTTAACACTTACTGTGTGCTAGGGACTGTGCCAGGCAGTGAGAGCACAGTGAAGGAGACAAAGTCTCTGTTCTCATACCTTTCAAGTCAAATAAGGGAGAAAGATGGAACATGGATACATAGAAATAGTGTAAGTTCTGATTGAGGAGTCCCAAAGACCTGCCAGAGTACAGGGGTGGCACCAGCTAACCTGTCATGGGGGTAGTGAGGGAAGAATTTATTGAGGAGATGATATCCCAACAAAGATCTTAAGAGCATACAGGTATTATTGAAGGAAAGAAGGACATGATTAGAAGGACCTAAGGGTGAGAAACGCATGTAGCGAAAGGACTAAAGGGAAAAAATAGCTTGGCTTTGCCAAGGAAGCGGAAGACATGATCGTGAGTGAGACAAGGTGAAGGGTAGGCAAAAGTCTCAGAATTAAAGACAAGCTTTAGGACATGTTAAGAGGTTGTATTTTATCCAAAATGCAACAGAAAGTCACTGAAGGGTTTGGACTATGGGATAATGAGGTTTCAGTGTGGAGAAGGGGTTATGTGAGGAGACTTAGGAAGCAGGAAGCAAGCAGAAGATTGATCATCACCCAGGCCAGAAAGAACACAGCCTGGACTTAAGAGGAATGGTGCAATAAAAAGAAGCTGAAAATTTCCGGGGATATCTGGGAAGAATAATGGTGATTCATAAGGGAGTGTAGGAGAGGAAGTCGAGAAGACTCTGGAGGGCTGCCTTGAGCATCCAGATAGAAGGGGAGGCACAGCCCCAAGAGCAAAAGCATGTAGGGGAAGGTGAGAAATTTGGTTTTTGACATTGTGGGCTCGAAGTACCTGTGAACATCCACATGGAAGTATTATGCTGGTCCCAGAATATTCTGGTCCTGGAATTCTCCCAAGTACTTAGTTGTATTGGGTGAAATGGAGTCATGAGGAAACTCAAAATCTGGCTAAATCTTCTTAATTCCCGAAATCCAATCCATTTTCCCAAGGATCAACTCTGAATCCATACAATTTTCAGGACATGCTCTGTGGCATAAAGAGAATATGGTATAAGAAATTGGAAACTAGGGAGTTTCACTGGTCCTGGGAATGAATGAATTTTCATTCCATAGATGTGTTTAAGCACAGGCTTCAGAGAGGTGTCATAGAAAAGACTCAAGTACCGTGTAAGGAACAGGATCAGGTGATCTTGAAGGACCCTTAGGGCTCTGATCTTTACTTACTGCAAACTTGTATCTGCCACTTTAGCAACAAACTAAAACACAAACAAAACCATGTCATTGTTTCAGTTTCTTCATCTATAGAGGAAGGCATGGAGTAATGATTTCAAAGAACCCTTCTAGCTTGACAAGCACAATTGTTTTGTCAAGAGCCTCCTTGTCAATTGATCCAAAGGGCCCTTCTCAGTTCTTACCTTGACCACTTCCCCCATAAGTATTTTACACGGTTAATTACTTTCTGTTTCTCTACTCATTCTCTCTGGGACTTCAAAGAAAGAACTTCCTGTTTTTCTGAGCTTATGCTTCTTCATGAACTCCTTAAAGTAAGTTTCCTCTTTCTTCTCTCTTTGACACACTCTTACGTGTCTCATTCACCATGGCTTCTGTATACACTAGATGCTCATGTCTCAGCCAGAAGTCTCTCACTAAAAAAGTAACAGAAAAAACCTCATCTTGCCTAAATTAATAAATGTGAAAAGTATTGACTCAAACAACTGAGAAATTAAAGCTTGAGTACAGTTTGACTAGAGGCTCAACTAATATCCTCCAGCCTGCTCATTCCCAGCCTCCTTTGGCTATTCTTCCTCTCCTGCTTATATATTTTCAGATGGCACTTTCTTTGGGGGAAAAAATGGCAGCAGCATCCTAAAATCTTACCTTCTACGAGACCAACTCTAATTAGAAACACCACGTGTCTTCCCAACTATGGGAAAGAAGTATCGGACCTCATTCTCATTGACCAATTCAGTTATGAACCTGGAACTAATCCATGCTGCCAGAAGAATGGGATATAATAGTTTGGTCTGCTCAAGTCTTATTTCTAGAGTTGAGAGGTAGTTGAGGAGTAGAGATAGGTTTCAAGGCATAAACAAAAGTTGAGTGGCAAAAAAGCAGGTGTCAACTGCAATTGATGACTCTCAAAAGTAGTCTTAAACTAGGATTAACCCCCTCCCTTAACTTCAGTTCATGTGGTAATTTGCCTTTGGGAGATATCCATTTGACTGTTCTAGCATCCCAAACTCTACTGGTCCAAACCAAACTTATTTCCCATAGGCCTGCCCTGTCATCCATATCTACCCTGGTAATGAATGAGCTCATTTTATCCCCCTGTCCCTGATCCAGATACTTCTGTATCATACTCGACTTCTCATTTTTCTCCAACTCTTTTTGAATCAGTTACCACTTCTGTTGAATTCTGTATCATCTGCAACTCTTTAAGATGTTTTTCTCAACTGACCTGCTACTTTCCTAGGAAAGGCCATCATCTCTAACCTTGATTCCTAATTCTAGAACAGCCTACTCACTAAACTCATTATCTTCAGTCTGGCCTCTATTAGTCTACTAAAATATGATTGATTTCAAATCCAGGGTAAGATAGAGTAAACAGCCTTTCTCACTGAATGCAACTAAGATTTGGGCAGAATGCAGAGAGCAGCTACCTTTTAACTCAAAAGTAAATATAGCAGACTGATTGGGGAGGAAATCAAAACTGTAAGCACAAATAATCTAAGTAGGGCAGGCCATTTTCTGTTTCCTTTTCCTTTTGCATTATTTGGCTTGGATTAAAATACTGCACTAATTCTACAACCTAGCATAAGTAAAAAGTGCTAAGAGAAACATTCCCTTCCTGTCTTGTGTGAAAGTAAAGGGACTTTGTACAGCATAGGGAGTTGAGGTAGAATTCTCTGATTTTGTTATTTATTTGATTAGTTTTTTTGAACCCTAACTCCATCCCCAGGCAACACCTACCCTATAGCTACAATAGCTAGGTGGAAAAACCAATAACAATCTAAAATCTCGAGAAAAGGAATTCTTTTTTCTGATCAGATACACTGTGGTCCAAACAATATGGGAAGAATCTCTCTCAGCCTCAGAGGCTGATACAGTGAGTAATCCAGAAGTGAGAATAAATGCTTTGTAATCAATAGAGTATAAAGGGAGAGTACCAAGGCCAACATGTCAGTGAGATCAAGATGAGGAAGCAGCTGGCCAAAGCAATCTGACCACATAGTCTAGGCATCCCTGCACTTGTCCCTCAAATAAGCATGTATAGATCTGGCCATAAACACATACCTAAGATTTTGCAAGCTGAATAGCATATAGAGCACCACCGAGATCCCAGAATGACTAATGACAAATCTGACTACAGCTACAAGTGTTTTGAAAAGTTAACTAGGGCACGGATGACGGATCAGAACATGCAGCCAGATACCAATTGGATCAGTTGCCTGCCTGAGAAAAGGGAAAATCAGCATTCTATATATTTAAACAACTATGAGGCCCAGAGTCTCTTACCATAATATACCAATAACCAAGATAAAATCCAAAAATACTTCACACATCAAGAATCAAGGTAAACATTTTACATCAATTTTCATTTGAAAACAAAAGTAACAGACACCAATAACTGAAAAAAAAAAAAGATGAAACTACTAGGCTAAGACTTGAAAGCAGATATTATGACCATGTGTAAGAAGTAAGGGCAAACACTACTGAAATGAATGAAAAGCTGGAATGTCTCAGTAAAGAAATAGAAGCCATAAGAAACAGAAACAAATGAAATTCCAGAATGGACAAATGTAACAGTCAATATTTTTAAATCATTTGATGGACCGTAGACCACACCAGAGATAGCAAGAGTCAGTGAACTTAGAAATAGATCAATAGATCAATTGCCCAGTCTGAACAACAAAGAAAACAAAAAGGACTGGAAAACAGTGAACAGAGTTTCATGGGCCTATGTGGCATCCAAAAAATGTCTACATTCACAGTATTGGAATCCCAGGAGAAGGGATGGTGTACGGTATAGGAAAAAAAGTATTTGAAGAAATAATGGCTATACAATTCTCAAATTTAGGTGAGGTACAAACTTACAGATTCAAGAAAACAAGCAAAGTCTAAAGTGGATAAATTAAGAAAGCATACTATAATCAAATTTGCTAAAAATTTAAGACAAAAATATCTTGAAAGCAGAGAAGCATAATGCATGACATAGAGAAATAATTATCCAAATGAGTGCAGATTTTTTTCATGGCAGTCAAAAACAGTAGAGCACCTTTCAAGAGCTAAAGAATTATCAACCCATAATTCTATATTCAGAAAAAATATTCCTTAGTAATGAAGGAGAAATAAAGACATTATCAGATGAAAAAACACTAAGATTTTTGTCACTAGGATACCTGTTTAAAGAAGTACCGAAGGACTTCAGAAAGCCAGAAAATTGTACTGGAAGGAAACTCTGAGCATGAAGAGTGAAGAAACACCAAGAAGCATAGTAAATATCTGGGGGAGTAGACTACCTTTCTCATCTTATCAATCTTTAAAATAAATGACAATTTTGTGCTAATATCTGTTTGTTTCTTCTTTGTAAGAGAGAAATATCTTTGCTGATATACAATGAGTAGCTACTTTGAAGATGATACACAGTGTATTAACTATTATTATTCTTTTATTCTTTTGTGATCAAATTTTGTTTTAAGCAAAATTATAACATTGTCTGACTGGGTTTCAATACAAATAAATGTCATATATATAATATATGACTAATACAATATAAATGGGAGGGTAAAGAGACCTATACAGTGGCAAAGTTACACACAAGTTGGAACTAGTAAAATATGATTCTATTGAACTGTAATAGTCAAATGTTTATAGCATAATCCATACAGTAACACTAAAACCTATGCACAAAGATATATAGTAAGATAAAAATAGAAAACTTAAAAGCTAAAAAATTCAAATAATTCAAAAATAATCAGGAATGGAGAAACAGAAAAGGAAAATAGAAGCAAAAATAAAAAATAAGATAAAATAGTAGGCTTAATTTCAAACATATCAATATTTACATTGATGCACCACATACAAACTGCATATAAATGGTGGTCCCAAAAGATTAAAACCACTCTGAAAAATTCCTGTCACCTGGTGGCATCGTAACCATTGAAACACAATGTATTACTCATACATTTGTGGTGACACTGGTGTAATCAAGCCCACTGTACTGATAGTTATATAAAGTCTAGCACATATAATTGTTATGGCACATAATACTTGATAATGATAATAAAATGTTACTGGTTTACATATTTACTGTACTGTTTCATTTTTATATAGTATAATACTTGTAAAAATATTCACTGTAAATCAGTGTGCTGTGTTATGCTGGTAGCTGCTTCATTCATCTCATATTACTAAGTATGGAGTACATCAAAAGGCCTTATCAAGTGGTCAATGTATCTAGATGTGTGTAAGTACACTCTGTGACATTCACACCATGGCAAACTTGCCCAAGATGTATTTCTTACAATACATGCATCCTTGTCATTAAGCAATGCACAACTGAAAATAGTTTAAACACACCAGTTGTAAAGGAGCTTTTCACATTTGGGCAAAATAAATAAATGAAACATGACTTATCTGCTAACTGATCTACAATGATCCCATCTAAGCCGGGTATATAACTCAGTAGTACAAAGCACCTGTCTGGCAAGCCCAAGGTCCTGAGTTCTTTTCCAGGTACAAAAAAAATTCCATTTGAAATATAAAGACATAAGTAATTAAAAGTTTAAAAATTGGAAAACTCTACCATGTAAATACTAATTGAAAGAAAATTTGAATGGTTCTAATAATATTAGACAAAGCAGGCTTCAGAGAAACTAAAAGCATCATGGATTCAGAGGATATTAAATACATAGTAGTCTTAAAAATACCGATCTCTAGCAACAAAGCTTCAGAATATATGATTCAAAAAGCACTAGAATAAAGGAGAAAAAGAAGAAATCCACAGTTATGGTTAGAAACATGGACACTACTCTCTTGGTAACTGCTGAAACAAGTGTCAGAGAATCAGCAAAGACAGGGAAGAGCTGAAGGACACCATCACAATAACAGGGACCTAAGTCACATTTACAGAATACTCTATCCAAGAACAGCTGAATATAGAGGCTTTTTGAATGTTCAAGGGACACTCACCAAAATACAAACATATTCTGTATCATATAATGAATCCTAACAAATCTAAGAGAATTTAAATTATCCTGAGAAGGTCTCTGAGCATAATGGACTTAAATTAGAGATTAATAATAGAAAGTTATCTGGAAAATTCCTCTAATACTTAGAAATTTAAAAAAGAAACTTCTAAACAAGTCTTACATCAAAGTAGAAGCCTTCAGGGAAATTAAAAAACTTTGTAGGGTGAAGTTAAAGCAGTGTTTAGAAGAAAAATGTATATCATTAAATGCTTATATTTGAAAGGAAGAAAGAATTCAAATAAACAATCTAAGATTCCACTGTGAGAAACTGGAAAAAGGAAGCAAAACAAACTCAAAGCAATCAGAAGGAAGGAAATAATAAAGATAAGGCCAGAAATCTATGAAATTGAAAACAGAAAAGAATAATAGAGAAAATCAATCAAATCAAAGGCTGCTCCTGTAAAAAAAAATCAATACAACTGATAAATCTCTAGTCAGACTAACAAATCAAAATAGAAGACATGAATTCCCAATGTCCAGAGTGAAATACAGAATATGCCTTATGTACTGAACAGACATAAATGAATAATTAAAATTTTAAAAATACTATGAACAAGGTCTATGGCTACAATTCAAAAACTTAATCAAATTGAATCAATTTCCTGAAAGCCACAAATGACCAAAACTCGCCCAAGGATGAACTAAATATTCCATTTAAAATATCAAATTTTTAGTTAAAAACAGTAACTACTGGACAATATAACAAAAACATTCTGAATAATTTAACTGCAGACTCATACCCATGGTTTCAATGAAATAGCAAATCCTCTGTGTGTGTGTGTGTGTGTGTCTGTGTCTGTGTGTGTAAAGAGATTTTCAGATTTGGGCAAAAATAAATGAACAAAACGTGATTCAACTGTTAGCTGATCTACAGCAAATTCATTTAAACTGGGTGTGGTGCACAACATAGTGAGTTCAAGGCCAGTCTGAACTGCGTAGTGAGACCCAATACCAAAAACAAACACCAAAACAAAACAGATCAAAACAAATTTTTAAAACCCAATAAACCCATTTAAGATATAATGACACAAGTATTTAAAAGTAAAAAAATAAAATTTTGGTTTAACATTTAAAAATCAATATATAGAGACCAGCTCCACCCATTGTAGCTGCTGGGATCCAGGTGAAGAGTGAGGGAAGACACAGAGGCTGGGGGGAAGATCAGCCACACACTAGGACCACCAGTGAGTGGGATACAGGATGGACAGGTGGGACGAGCAGCGAGAAATTGTCAAAAGCAACAGTAACAATATGAGCCAACAGATGGTAAGTTAGGTGAACCACTGCTGTACTTAGGAACAAAGACACACAGAATAGAAGCAGGTGCGTGGAGCTTCCCCTTTTCTCTCTGGTTTATTTTTTTCTCTCTTTTTCCTGATCTTTTTTTCTCTTTTGTCTCTGTTTTTTTTTTCCTTATCTTTTTTTCTCTTTTATCTCTCTTTCTTTCTTCTTCTTTTTTTTTTAAATCTTTTTCTCTCTTTTCTAAATGACTGGGGAGAAATTTAGCCACAGAAAACTAATCTCATCCCCCAAGCCCAGAGACCAAGTTCAGAAAATCCGTTGCTTACTCCTTCATTCTTTTTCTTCTGCTCTCTTCTATAGTTTTCCAAAGCTCATATGATTGTCCTTTGTCCTCTAGCCTGGCTTTTACTTTCTTTTCAGTTACCTTTGTTTTATCCACTATCTTCCTTAAATTTCCCCACCACAGGGTAAAACCACTCTACCAAGAGAAAACACTTTGCATACAAGCTCCCAATTTACAAGTGGTTCTGTAATATAATTGTAGATTTTGCTGCTATGGTTAAAGGTACAATATTAATAGTTACCACAGTTTGTCAGTTTCTAAACTCTTCTTGGTCCTATTGTTTTTGCTAATTATATAACTTTAGCTAGGATGCCACATCTGTTTTGATCAGTTTTTCTCACTTCATAATAATACTGGGAAGTTCTGAAGTAACAACCTCACCAAACCCTAGCACCAAATGACAGGGGTCTGAGCCAAATGGACACAAATATCTCACTCTTAATTAATTGGAAAGGTAGGCTCTTGGGACAGACATAAACAATCTCCTACACACAGAAGATATTCCTGAAGAACAAACCTTACCTAGAGAGGCATTGATACTAGTGATAAACTACCTACTACAAAAACTTACAAGGATCAACACAGAAAAAAAAAGTTTGAAAGAGAAAAATGACAAGACACAGAAGCAAAATGCAACCTCAGATCTCCAACCCACCAGAACAAGTCCAGGAGACAATGAGATAGAGGAAAATGGAAGACGCACACCTGATATTTCTGAAATGATAGCAACCAAAGCAAAGAAACAAATTCAGCCAGACATGGGGGCACATACCTGTAATCCCAGCAGTCAGGGAGGATGAGGCAGGAGAATTGTTGCAAGTTCAAGACCAACCTGGGCTACAAAGTAAGTTCAAGTCCAGCCTAAACTGCATAGTGAGACCCTATCTCAGAAAAAAGAAAAAAGAAAAAGAAAAAGAAAAGAAAAAGAAAAACAAATTTATGAGGCTAGAGAGGAAATAACATCAGAAATAATCTCTCAGGTAAAAAAAAGAAATGTCAACATTTATAAAAGAATTGCTTAAGCTGGGCGTGGTGGCTCACACCTTTAATCCCAGCACTCGGGAGGCTGAGGTAGGCGGAGCGTTGTGAGTTCGAGGCCAGCCTGAGCTACATAGTGCAACCCTGCCTCAAAAAACCAGGGCTGGGAGTTTGGCTCAGTGGCTCAAGTTCCTGTCTGGCAGGTGCGAGGTTGTGAGTTCAATCCCCGGTGCCGCAAAAAAAAAAAAAAAAAAAAAAAGAATTGCTTAGCAAATCTAGAGTAGAGATAGATTTAAAAAATATACAGTGATAGGAAGAGGATGAAAAGTGTGAATAATCAATATAGGAAAGAAATAGAATGGATGAAATGGATTCAAACAAATATCAAGAAAATTAAAAATTCCACTGAAAGTTGGCAAAATCTCTTGAACCAAACTGAAGACAGACTTTCGGACCTTGAAGACAGGATCTCAGCTAGTGATCATGAAAGAAAAGACCTCTTGAAAATAACAAAAGGTCAAGAACAATATGACAGCCACAAAACAATGCAAAGAAAAATAATACAAGAATAACTGATGTAAATGAAAAAGCAGGAGTCAACACAAATGACATAAACATATGGAAATTAAATAACAACCTCCCAAACAACTGATGTGTCACAGATGAAATCAAAGAAGAAATGAAACAATATCTACAACTAAACAAAAATACAGATACAATGTACTGGAACCTGTGGGACACAATGAAAGTGGACCTAAGAGAAAAATTTATAGCAGCAAATTCTCACATGAGGAAAACAGAACAAACACGAATAAACAACCTAATGTTGCACCTCAAACCTCTAGAAAAAGAAGAGCGAGTCAAGCCTAAAACCCACAGAAAGGAGGAAATTATTAAGATCAGAGTAGAAATTAAAACAATTGAGACTAAGAAAACAATACAAAGAATTAAATAATTGAAGAGTTGGTTCTTTGAAAGAATAAACAAAGTTGATAAACTCTTAGCCAACCTTATCAAAAAAGGAGAGAAAAGACTCAAATTCATGCAATGAAGAATGAAAAAGATGAAATTACTACCAATCTTGTGGAAATTCAGAAGATCATCAATACTTACTTTGAAAATCTTTACTCTCATAGGATGGAAAACACAGAAGAAATGGACAGATTCCTAGATATGTATGAATTACCAAAGCTAAATCAAGAAGATATAAAAATTCTGAATAACACAGTATCAGTCAATGAAATTGAAAATGTGATTAAAAACTTACCAACAAAGGAAAGCTCAGGTCTTGATGGATTCACTACTGAATTCTATTAGAAATGTAGAGAAGATTTACTATCAGTATAACAGTACTCCTCAAATTCTTTAATGAAATAGAAAGGAAAGCAATATCCCTAACTCATTCATCAAGGCAAGTATTACCCTGATACCAAAACCAGAGAAAGACCCTACCAAAAGAGAGAACTACAGGTCAATTTCCCTAATGAACATAGATGCAAAAATTCTCAATAAGATACTAGCAAACAGAATGCAAATCATCAAGAAGATTATACACCATCACCAAGTGGGATTCATCCCAAAAATGCAGGAATGGTTCAACACATGTAAATCAATAGATATAATACACCATATAAACAAACCCAAAGACAAAAATCACATAATCATCTCAATAGTTGCTGAAAAAACTTTTGACAATAAAAACTTTACAGAAAATCAGACTAGATGGCCTTTATCTCAACCTTATAAAAGCCATCTATGAAAAACCAACAACCAACATCATACTAAATGAACAAAAACTGAAAGCTTTTACTCTAAAATCAGGAACAACACAAGGATGTCCATTATCTCCACTCCTATTTAATATAGCACTGGAAACATTAGCCAGAGCAATTAGACAAGAGAGGGAAATAAAAGGAAAAGGATAGGAAAGGAAGAAATTAAATTATCATTATTCACAGATGACATGATACTTTACATAGAAGACCCCAGAAACTCCACCAAAAGACTTCTAGATTTAATAAGCAAATTCAGTGGCATGGCCAAATACAAATTTAACACTCAAAAATCAATAACATTCCTGTACACAAACAAAAAACTCACAAAGCAAGAATTTAGGGAAACCACACCCTTCACAATAACATCCAAAAAAATAAAATACTTAGGAATCAGTCTAACAAAGGAAGTTAAGGCTCTATATATTGAAAATTATATTACTTTGAAGAAGGAGATAGATGAGGATATCAGAAAATGGAAAGATAACCCTAGCTCATGGATAGAAAGAAGAAACATAGTGAAAATGCCCATGTTCCCAAAATTCTTACAGATTTAATGCAATCCTGACCAAAATAGCATTAGCATACCTCACAGATCTAGAGAAAACATTCCTAAAATTCACTTGAGAACAGAAGCGACCTAGAATAGCAATGGCAATCCTGGGCAACAAAGACAAGGCAGGAGGCATCACAATCCCTGACTTGAAATTATATTACAAAGCTACTGTGGTAAAATCAGCATGGTACTAGCAGAAAAAAAAACAGACCTATGGATCAATGGAATAGATTAGAAGATGCAGATACAACTACAAACACACTCAGCCGCCTTATCTTTGACAAAGGGGTCAAACATGTTCACTGGAAGAAAGATAGTCTCTTTAATAAATACTGTTGAAAAAACCAGCTTTCTACATGCTGAAGATCCATGTCTATCACCACATACTAAACTAACGTTAAAATGGATCAAGGATGTAAACATGAAAATACAAACGCTAAATCTACTGGAACAGAAAGTAGGTAGAAATCTTGAAGACATAAGTATAAGAGTTCATGAACAAAACCTAGACTGCATGGGAAATACTTTAAAGAATCAACAACTGGGTGCTCATCTTATTAAAAAGCTTTTGCATAGCAAAATAAATCACAAATCACCCACACTGTGGGAAAATTTTTTTAGCCAATTGTCCCTCAAAGGACTTCTATCTAGAACATATAAAGAATTTTTAAAAATCAGACTCCCTCCAAATTCAAAGACCCAATTCAAAAATGGGCATCTGTGATGAATGCACACATCTCATATGAAAAAATACAAATGGCAAATAAACATGTGAAAAAATGTGCAACATCACTGGTCATTCAAGAACAAACTAAAACAACACTGAGAATCCATTTCACCCCAGAAAGAAGGGCTACCATCAAGAAATCAATTGACAACAAATGTTAGAGGGGCTGTGGGGGAAAAGAAACATTTCTCCATTGTTGGTGGAAGTGTAGACTGGTACAACCACTGTGGAAATCAGTGAGGAGATTCCTCAAAAAACTAGGATTGGAGGTCCCATTTGACCCAGCTATTCCCCTTCTGGGTGTCTTCCCAGAAGAATTAGAAACATCATACCGCAGCGACATATGTGCACACACATTTAGCACAATTTGTAATAGATAAATCTTGGAAACAACCCAAATGCCAATCAGCTGAGGAATGGATTAAAAAGATGTGATAGTTTTATACAATGGAGTACTACACAGTTACAAAGAAGGATAAACTGGAGAGTTTTATAGGTAAATGGATGTAATTGGAGACCATACTCATAAGTGAAGTAAATCAGACTCACATGTGTAAACATAGTATTGTCTCCCTTGTGTGATAAATTGAAAGAGTAAATAAGGTCTAAAATGTGCAATAGATATTGTGAAATGGGAAGAAATTGTTTAAAAAGAAAATAGAACTAGGATGGGTGAAAGGAAAAGGGATGGTAGGGAAAATGGAAAAAATGCAAGTCAGTTGTACTATTAGAGTCTCTTAGTTCATTAAAAAGGAAGCTTTGTACTAATATCAGTTGGAGAACTTCTTATGCCCATATCTTGTACCCTGAGCAGCTACTTTAAAGATAATAACATGTAATATATTAACTATTGTTATTCTCCTATTACTTTGTTATGAAACTTTGTTTTACCTTTTTTCCATAAAATAAAAATATTTTAAACAATCTATAAAAATCCACGATGTTGCAATACACAGTAAAGTAAAAAACTAAATTATCTTATTAATTGATGCAGAAAAGGCACTTAATCACACTAAATACACACTCATGATTCTTCTGAAGGTTTATAGCCAGCTAAAACCAGAAGGGCATTTCTTTAACTTGATAAATCACAACTGCAAGAGTCCTCCAGCTAGCACGCCACTTCCTGGTGCAAGATTGAAGCATCCAGGGAGCCAGGTCACTCTCACCACACTCATCCTACATTGTACTGTAAGTCTTAGCCACCACCATAAGGCAAATTTAAAAATATAAATAGCATAGAGATTGGAATGGAAGAAATATCTAATTAAAGAGGAAATTCCAAAGAATCTACAAAAATTCTAAAACTGATAGATGAGTTTGACATGGTCACAGTTTCAATGTACAAAAATTAATCATACTCAGTATACAATCAATGAACAGTTATAAACTGGAAAAAAATTTTTTGTCTCAAGCTGGTCTTGAAATCATCTTATAGCCCAGGCTGGCCTCAAACTCACAACAATCCTCTTGCCTCAGCCTCCCAAGTGCTGGAATTATAGGCATGTGCCACCACTTTCAGTTTGAAACTGGAATTTAAAAAACAGTACCATTTACAATAAATTGCCAAAAAGCAAAATATGTAGGCTTAAAACCAGTAACACTTGTATGAAACCTATATGCAGAAAATTACTGAATACTTACAAAAAAATGTTCAACAGCACTGGTCATTCAAGAGACACAAATGAAAACAACGCTGAGATTCCACCTTACCCCAGAAAGAATGGCTAGTATTAAGAAGTCAACCAATAATAAATGCTGGAGAGCCTGTGGAGAAAAAGAAACTCTACTTCACTGTTGGTGGGAATGCAAGTTGGTGCAACCACTGTGGAAGTCAGTGTAGAGATTCCTCAAAAAGCGAGGATTAGAGGTCCCATTTGACCCAGCTATTCCCGTTCTGAGAACTAAAAACATCCTACCACAGCGAAATATGTGCACCTATATTTATAGCTGCACAGTTCATAATAGCCAGATCTTAGAAACAACCTAAATGCCAATTGACTGAGGAATGGACAAAAAAGATGTGGTATTTCTGTATAATGGACTGCTACTCAGCTATAAAGGATGATAAACTAGATACTTTCATACTTAAAGGGATGAGCCTTAAGAATATACTTATCAGTGAAATAATAAGTCATACGTATATAACCATCATATTGTTGCACTTGTGTGACAAACTGAAAGAAAAACTATCTATATGTATATGTATACATACATAAAAAAATCAGTTAAGATAGTTAAAGAAAAAGAATTTTGAATGAAAAGTAGTTTTCACAGGGTCATTTTCAGATTTCATTTTTACTGTGAATTGTTCTTTTAAAAATAATATAGCATTCATAACATTTGTATTTCTTGCCAATATTTTTCTAATTTCCTATACATTCTTTTTTGTTATAAAATTTAAAAATAAATAAATAAATAAAAATAAGAAAAGAAAATTACTGAATGCTGATAAAAAGACCTAAGTAAATGCAGAGTTTACCATGCTCATTGTTTGAAACACTTGACATAGTTTATATATTAATTTCCCTCAAACTAATGCAGGCCCAGTCATAATTATAGTAGAAATTGTTCTGTAAGTATAGAAAAATGGGCTCTAAAACTTGTGTGGATAGACAAAAGAAGAGCCTAAACAATTCTGATGAAGAAAACAATGGAGAGCTCACACTACTTAATTTTAACATTTACTATAAAGTTATAGTAATAAAAACAGTGAGGCAGTAAAAAACAAAAGGATAGATGGATCAATGGAATTGACCAGAGGGTACAGAAAAGAACCGACATAAACATGATCAGCTACTTTTGACAACTTTTTGAAACAATTCAAGGGGAAAAATTGGTACAATTAGGCATTCATATGCAAAACAGCCTCAATTTATATCTCACTCTTTATGCAAAAATTTATCCAAAATAACCCCAGGTAAAATGTAAGACATAAAAATTTTAAAAGAAAACATAGAAGGAAATTTTATGACCTCCTTTTAGCTCATAATAGGACAACAAAGCATGATACATTTAAAAACTTGTGATAAGCTGGACTTTTTCTTCCCTAACTTGCCAATTTCTGTTAATTACTTTTATATTGTCAGAATTTAGAATTTCTGTGCTAAAAGAATAAAAGATGAAGTTACATATGATGAGAAAATATTTGCACATCACATATTCTGCAAAGGGCTTGCATTCAGAATATATAAAGGATTATTAAAATCCAACAATAAGAAGGCAAAAATTTAAACAGTTACCTTATCAAAGAAGATGTACGAGTAATGCATAAGCAACATCATTAGCCTTTATGTAATGCAAAAAAAATGACAAAATAGCACTACACACCAATTAGAATGGCAAAAATTGGCAGGAGAAAAATCTCATACTATTTAGTGTTGATTAAGATGCAGAACAATATCTGCTTAGCAAAACTATAGGGACAGAGAATAGATCAGTGATTCAATGACACAAAATAGTAAAGTATGATCACAAAATGTCTATAAAACTCTAGCCACAGATTCCATCATTTTATACCAACTAAGTTTTAATATGTAGTTCATGGCAACAGGTAGATACAGGGTACACGGGTTCATGGGGCACAGTGGCAGCAAGTAGCCAATCTTGGAAAAAGTACCTTTATGTGGAATTTACTCAATGAAGTGATAATTTAAAGAATTTAGAAAACAACAGGACAAGCAATTCACATTGAGTAGAAATACATAATTAAGATTAAACAACTCCAATACCCATTATAGTTGCCAAAGAAAGATGTAGATGTTCTAAATTCTGACAATATAAAAGTAATTAACAGAAATTGGCAAGTTAGGGAAGAAAAAATGAAAAATCTTATAATGCCATCATATTTCATAACAGGGAGTAATTCTATACTCTCTAGAATAGAAATATAAAAAGTAGTTCTAATATTTTGTGTTTTTATCACCTTTTTCTTAAACTCACAGTGATCTTTTAAAAAACTTTTTTTGGAATAATCAAAGAATTACAGAAAGGTTGAAAATGTAAAACCCATAATTTAATATGTCCTTCATTAATGTTGACATTTTACATGACTATAGTACAATTAGCAAACCAGGAAATCAATATTGATCCAATACTATGTGCTGAAGTAGAGATCTCATTAAAATAGTGCCAATTTTCCCACTGATGTCTTTTCTCCAGCCCAGAATCTAATCCAGGATCCTACACTGCATCTAATTATTACATCTCCTTAGTAAATTCCTTAGAGTAATTGCTCAGGAAACATTAACTCCTGAGTGAAGAAAAATTGCTTGAGGTTCAATAATTACTTCAATATCATTTTAGTTTCATTTTTTGCTTTAAATTCAAGTAAATGCAAGTGTAGTGCTTTTATTTAAAATACTATTGTAATACCTGGTGTCGTATGAGTTAATGGAGGATTAATATCATGCTACTGATGAGGAAAAGAAAGCTGATTAAGGTGCCAAAGTGGTCTTTAAAACCCCAAATTTAGCTTTCATTTATTCATGGAGTTGATGATTACTTTTAAAGGCTGCTACACACTGAAAGTGACTCTGGACACCCAGAAGCAGCAGACCTAGGCCCTATTCTAAGGACTCTACCACATACGTGGGAACGCCAGTCACCTATAATAGCAGCACTCTGTGTAGCATGAGGTCCAATGATTCCCAAAAGGAAAGGGGTCACACCCATGCAAGCTCCAGCGAAGGCTTCCCAAGGGCAGATGTGTGAGCTGAGGCTAAGGACAAGCAGTCACTTGCCAGAAAGGACCATGGCTTTTTGTTATTTTTTTTTTTCTAATGATAGAAAACCCCATCCAAGAAGACTTAAACCAAAAGAATGTTTATTAGTTCACAACACTGGGAAGTGTAAAGGTTACTTGGCTTCAAGTATGGTCTGACTTGGAGGCCGACAGTATCAGCGAACTTCCGGCTCTGCTTCCTTCTGCCTTTCCTGAGTTTTGCCTCCGGTGCCCTCGGTCTTTCCCAACAGGATTCATCAGGTGTTCCAGGGATATAGGACAGATCCACCCTTAGCTCATGACTCCCACAGAGTATGAGTTTGTCTAGAACTGCAGCAAATAATCCCCCTGTTTATACCTGGTCCTGGGCAACTACTCAACCAAAGTCTGTGGACAATGGGAGGGAGTACTCTGCCTTAAGCTCTGATGCTAAGGGTATAATCTGTCTCTCCTAAACTCTCTGGTTAGGGATAGCTTTTAGCTATCTAAAATCGAAGTGATTTTGACAGAAAAAGAATACTGGGAAAGCAACCTGCAAGATGTTTCCAGCAGGTGCAGAGGTTGAGTGCAAGATGTGTTATCAGAAGCACAAAAATAGAGTTGAAAGATACATTTGGTATCAAGGTAAAGGACAGAAAATAGCACCAAGCCCAGCAACTGTGGTAGATGATGGAAAACTTTTGAAAATGTTTCAATGTAAGAGTGATCATATTTTGCATATTTCAAGAAAATAACTGTTGCTGATCATACAGAAGAAGTGGAAGGACCAAGTTTGACCGCATTAAGTAACATAAAATCCAACTAACGATGGTTTGTGTAAAAGAGAGGTTTATTTTTCTCACAAGAAATTCAGAGGTCAACAATTACTGATACCATCAGATATTTCTCCATATCATCAAAAAGTCAAGTTTTTTGGTCATTCTGTCTCATCATATTGACTTTCATCATTATACTTTTTATTTCATGGTCCCCAAAGAGCTTCCATATCCCCAGACATTACATTCACATCCAAAGAAAGAAAAATGCAGATCTCATAAAAAAGATTATATCTATTTTTCTTAACTCCTAGAGTCTTTCTTTACATGATCTTGGCCAGAACTCACTCCAAAGTACAAAAAAGGCTGAGAAATGAGCAACCTGACACCACATGTGTTACAGATACAATAAAATCATAAGGAAGAAGAAGGGAATGTATATTTTTAGTAGGCAATTGCCAATATCTACCAGATAGGTATGAAATTTAAGAACCCTAGGCAATGTCAGTGAATGGCAGCTGGAGATGAGTAGACAAATTTGAAGTATTTAGAAGATAGAAAAGGCAGAACTTGATGGCTGATTGATTGACTGTCAATTATGAGAAGACAGATACTGCTCAGGGTGCTGGGTTGGTAGGATAAGTGAATGAGGATGCTGTGTTTAAAGGAAAACATGCCGCCTGCTATTTCCTTGAGTTCCCAGTATGCTGAGCAATATTAGGAAAGTGTTCTTTGATTAGTTTTAAACATAATCAAAATAGCCATCATCTAATAAGCGCTCACATGGACCAGACATGATGCCAAACATTTTATATGTATTATCTCATCCAGTTCTTGTAACAACACAGTTAATTTAGTCTGTTTGGTTGTTAGAACACCACCAGTGTCCGGAATTGTACCTGACACATAGTAGTTTCTCCCTAAATGCTGGAAGCCCTTGAAGCTGGAAATTGACCAAGGACATGACCCAGACATGACCCTACCAAAAACAGAGAGCGCCAGGGTCAACCACAGTGAAGAAGTTGCTGTAGCCCAGAAAAAACCAAGCTCCTAGACAATCTAAGCAATGGGCTGCTAGGCAGAGGGGCTGAAATTGACACCATCCTTCCCAGTATATAAATAAACATGCTGCACTGGTTGAGCAGTACCTTTCCTCCCATCAGGAGGATAACGGCTCTACCTGACCCCAGCTTTGTCTCTTTACTTTTCTCATCCTCTCGCAGTCCTTCACCCCAAGAACCTCAGGAGCTGCATGGGTTGTGGCAGCTAAATATTAGTTAAAGGACAAAAATAAGGAAGGGTTAACATCATCTTGTAAGTGAAAAGTCTGAGGCCCAGAGGTATTACAATGTTAGTCTTGCTATGGCCACACATCTGCAAAGCAGTGAGCCAAGAAGAGGTCAGTGTATCTCTGTGCTTTTCCACTGTGATTTACAACACTTCTACTAAGCAAAGGCATGAACATTCCACTTTCCAGAAAAAAAAGAACCACCAGAAGTCAAAACCTTTCCAGACATTGACTCCTTCCACAGCCTACGAAGTCTTGGTAGCTCTGGCATTCCAGTGTCTCCCTGGCCCAGTCACTTGTCACGCCCCTCCTTATTACACTTGAGTAAATTTGTTTCTTGCTCACACCAGGGTCTTCTCCATCTCACAGCTCTCCCCATGCTTTTCTCCCTTCCACAAAAGAGCCATCTGGCTCACAGTGGCTGGCTAGCTTGTTCTCATTTATCAATTCTCAGAACGCTTCCTTGACCCAAGGCTACACTAAGCTCCCCAGGTAAAGAATCTCTTACCACTACCCAACTTTTCTATAGCACTTCTTGGAGACCATGACTAAAAAGGTACTGACATGTGCTATGATTTGGATCTTAAATGTCCTACAACAGTCAGCATGTTGAAGGCTTGATCATCACCCTGCAGAACTATTAGGAAGTGATAGGACTTTTAGCGGGTGGAGCCTAGTGGGAGGAAGTGAGGTCCTTGGAAGCATGCTCATGGAGGGAACATTGGGACCTTGCCCACTCTTGTCTCCCCACCTTCCTCCATTCCTTTCCTCCCAGTAAGGACCCCCCCTTTCCTTCTTTTCCTTCTTCTCCTTCTCTTCCTCCTCCTCCTTCTCCCCACCCCCTTTCTCTGCCTTCTGTCCACCATAAGGGAAACAGCCTCCTCCACCACACACTCCCATCCCCATGATGTTCTGCCTCACTACAGCCCTAAAAGTGACTGAGCCAAGCATGGATTGAAACCTCAAAACTGTGAGCCAAAATAAATCTTTCCTCCTTCTGCATTTATTTTCTCAAATATTTTTGTCACAGCAATGAAAAACTGACTAATGCAGAAAACTGGTACTGAGAAGTGAAGTCATTTGCCTGTGAGTATGCCTGACCAGGCGGTTCAGAAACTTGAGAGCTGAGCAGAAGGAATTTAGAACAGTGTGGATGAGTGGGTTATAAAAAGCCTCGAATGCTGTAAGCAGTGCTAGATGGGCAATTCTAGGGGAATTTTGAAATGCAGACGGCTGACAGGAATGTGAACAGTAATGATTGAACTTCTGAGGTTTCAAATAGAAATTAGGAATCTGTTGGGAATTGGACTAAAGATCATGCCTTGTTGCCTGTTGTCTATATTTGTCCATGCCCTGAGACTTTTGTGGGAGGCTGTTTAAAGGTGATAGACTATCTGGTAGAGGAAATTTCAAGGTGGCAAAGTGGTCAGGCACTGGCATAAATATTAATAGCTGTTTTTTGTCAGATCTGCAGTGAGAATCAGGAGCAAAAACTGAGTTGAACCAGGTGTGGTGGCACACATCTGTAATGTCAGCACTCGGGAGGCTAGGATAGGGCAGGATCACCAGGAGTTTGAGGCCAGCCTGGGAACATCGTGAGTTCAAGGGCAGCCTGGACTACATACATAGTAAGACCCTGTCTAAAGAACAAGTGAGCACAAAGATTTTCTGGCAGTTTGGCCAGAAAAGCAGCATGTTTAAAGCTGCACGCAGGGAGGGTACAGTCATGAAAGAGATTCACACCATTAAAAATCCAACCCAGGGCTGAGGAGTTTGGCTCAGCGGCTTAAGCGCCTGCCCTGGCAAGTGCAAGGTTGTGAGTTCAATCCCCAGTGCCGCAAAAAAAAAAAAAAAAAAAAAAAAAAAAAAAAAAAAAAAAAAAAAAAAAAAAAAAAAAAAAAAAAAAAAAAAAAAAAAAAAAAAAATCCAACCCACCACAGGCTCAAAGACTTCCTTTGAGAAGAAATTCTTGGGGGACCCTGGTCACACAAGCTCACCTAACGAACGAATTATCTCACAGGGTTTGTTTTGTGTTTAGCTATTCAGGCTACTGCAGCCATTCTTTTATCTGGTCTCCCAGCCCATACACCACTGGCTCATGGGAAGGCATGGTTCAGCTTCTTTCTGAGTCTCTTCCTGTTCCATATGGTAGACCCTGACTCATGGGCCAGCCATGCTCTAAGTTGGCCCAGCGATAAATCATACTGGTAGCAAAGCTTGTCATCATCAACATTGAGGTAGAAGAAATAGAAGTTAGAAAGGAGACAAGGAAATCATAAGTTTTAGAATGCACTTTAAAGAAGACTACAAGTTCTGCAACTCAGCTGAAGTCACCCAAGGTGATCCACATAAGCATTTCCTTGGTTAAATTTAGGCTCCTTTTCTTTCAGACCCATTACAGCCAGAATTCTTCAGGAATACTGAAAGTCTGTAAATTGGCTTTACAAAGTGAAGAACAGGAACCTGATCCTAAGATAAAGGAACAGTTTAAGAAATTGAAAGAATGCTTAAATTGCCCATCATTTAAAAACTGGCCTCATATATTTAATATGTGCTAATACTCTTGGAGGGGAGCACCTTCTCCCAGGGTTTTCACCCTCATAAGAGAAGCAGAAATGTTTTCTGTTCCAGAAAATAATGCCTCTCTGTCTTTCTCTGTCTGTCTCTCTGTCCCTGTCTCCACACTCCCCACCAAGGCCCACACTCTATTTCTTTGAGTGCATACTTTGAATTCCTTCTAATAAAATACTTGCAGTGCCTCCTACTGACTTGTCCTGAAGATTCACTTTCTGCAGTGGGAGTTAATAAACCTCCAAACCTATTCTACAGGTAGAGTGCATTAGGTTCCTTATCTCAGCTTTAGGAACCTCTCAGACCCTGTGCATTGACATCCATGACACTTGTTTTGCAGGCCTGCAGAATGCAGAGTTGTGGGGTCATGGAGGCTTCACTGAGATTTCAAAGGAAAAGCTAGGAGGTCAAGCAGTGCATAAATAAATCACAGTCCCTGCAAACAGCCCCTGAGAGAGCAGTGCGTGAAGCTGTGAGAGTGAAGCTAAAGTTACAGTGGAGACCCAGGAAGTTAGAGATGCCAGGAACATGGAATACCTGCTTGGAGATGCTGTAGGCAGCAAGCAGAGCCATCCCAAGAGAGAGGCCATATGGTCTGCAGCCAGCAAAACCGTAGGAGAGGGGCTGCCCAAGTCCTTTGGAAGACCACATCCTGCCACCATGTGCCCTGTATGCTGGACATGGAGCTATAGGATTTAATGTTTGCCTTAATGAGTTTTAGTCTTGCCTTAGTCCAATTTCTCCTTGCTATTTTCCTATCCCTCCCTTTTGGCATGGAAATGTTTATTCTGTGCCACTGTATCTTGGAAGTATTTAACTTGTTCTTTTTATTCACAGCCAAGACTTTGATTTGCATCTCACAGGAGAGTTTGGATTTGGACTTTTGAGTAATCATGAAACTGTTAAGATTTTGGGATTCTTGGAGATGGACTAAATGCATTTTGCGTATGAGATGGACATGAGCCCTTGAGGACCAGGAACAGAATATTATGATTTGGATCTTAAATGTCCTTCAAAGGCCATGTATTGAAGGTTTGATTGCTAGCCTTTGGCGTGACAGAGAAGTTTTAGGAACATTAAGAGGTGCGATCTAATGGAAGCAAGTTAGATCATTAGAGGTGTGCACTTGCAAACGATATTGGGTCTCACTTCCTTTCCTTCTCCCTCTTTTTCTCTTTCTCTTCCTTTCCCTCTCCACCTGCTTCTTTCCCTCCCTCTTCCTCTCCTTCTCTTGCTGCCATGAGGTGAGCAGTTTCCTCTGCTACAAACTCCTACTGCCCGTGATACACTGCCTCACCCAAGCTCAAAAGTGACCAAGGTAACTATGGACTGAAACCTCAGAAACCACAAACTAAAATAAACCTTTCCTCCTTTTAAGTTAATTTTCTCAGGTATTTTGTCACAGCAATGGAAATCTGACTACTGGCATGATTATCTCTTTTTTATCTGAGATCAAGCTATATAACTTCCATGAAGGCAAGAGCTTTATCTGATTGTTCAGATATCCCCAGTGTCCAGAGCAGTATTGGCACATAGTGGATGCTCAGGAGATGTTCTATACATGCCTTAATGAATGGAGAAATGAATATAATAAGTGGGTGGATCTAATGGATGAAGAGATGAATGAATACATGGATGGGTGGATGAATGGATGGATGGAGTAAATACATAGATGGATGAATGCTACAGGTGAATAGATCGATGCTATGTATGAGCAAAAAGATGAATGCATGGATGAAGAGCTCCATGGATTAGTAGATGAAAGGCTTTCTCTAGACCACCCACCCCAAAGGGTTATTCATTTCATATTCCCAGGTTTCTTGGCAGGTTGCCTTCTGCTAGTTTTTGATGACTC
This sequence comes from Dasyprocta punctata, assembly GCA_004363535.1. Taxonomy (NCBI): domain Eukaryota; kingdom Metazoa; phylum Chordata; class Mammalia; order Rodentia; family Dasyproctidae; genus Dasyprocta; species Dasyprocta punctata. Next base: position 159,104 of record RJWM01000722.1, read on the forward strand.
CTTCCTGTGCTAACAAAGACTGTCTGGTTCTTACCCGGGCCCACAAGGTTGGCGAAGTAGCCAAAAGACTCCAGATCTGACTTGGGTATGCAGCAGCAGGAGACTGTGGGCTGACATGGAAATATCCTGTCCCGGGGAAGAAGGTGGGCTCATAACAATTATGCAGCAGAAAGCGCTCTTGATGTAAATCTGTCTTGCGCAAACAGGTTAGAGTTAAATTTGACCTGAGCTATGAATCACACTGTTAGTCTCCCATTCAACCACATCACTGAGCTGGCAACCTTTGTGAGTGCTACTATTTATATAGATACAAATATATGAATTTATACAGACAGAGGTATGTGCGCAATTGAAGCATTCTGATTAATTCTATCCTTAGAGAGAAAATTTTTTTCATTACTTCTACTTTTGTGTTCAGTGAAAGTTGGTTCAAGGCTGTTGAGAGGGAGGCCCTTGGAGGAGCTGGCATGCCAGAAGTGGGAGAAAAGTTCAACAATTCATTCAGCAAACATTTCTTGATGCCTACTTTGGGACGAGCACTTGAGAGTGGGAGTGGGATGGTGGGGGGTATGAAAATTACTGAGACGTGGTTTTCGCCCCCATGTTATTCAGACTCTGGTGGGGCTACTAACTGACAGAAGGAAGGATAGTGAATGGTTAAAGCATTTAGACTTTGAAAATCGAATACAGGGAGACTCAACTTCCACTTTCATCACATACTTGCTGCATGACCTTAGCAAGTTTCTCAAGGTGCTTAAGTTCAAGTTCTTATTCTATGTTTAAGACAGAGATAGGGACAGAGGCTGACAGTAGATCTAGTGTATAGTTTCTCCCTTCTGGAATTTTTGTGGCTCTGGAATAAGACAATGCGTGTAAAGTCTGGTACAGCGTGAACTCCCAAGAATCACGGTCCCCATTTTCCCCATAGTTGACACTTTTTGGTGTCCTGTATGTGGTAGTTACAAAAAGCACTTACACATGCTAGCTCATTTAATCCTTACAAAGACCATAAGAGAGAGATACTATTGTTTCTACCTCGTTTTTCAGATTAAAAAAAAGAGTGACACAGAGAGGTTAAGTGACTTGCCTGAGGACTCCCCTCCACCAATTCATAGAACCACACTTTGGACCCAGAATATAAACGCACATTCTGAGGGTCACAAGGCCACCCCAGGGTTTCTTTAATGTCCTTTTCTTATTTATGGTGATCTCCCAGGCAGATCCTGAATGGCTGGGGGGACATTGTTTCTTTGATCACTAATGATTATTGCCTGCTGGTTATTTTTATACAGCAGAGGCAATATTGTGTAGTTTTTGTGGCTGGAATCCATTATTTTCTCTCACATTAAAGAATGGTTGCTGGGTGTGCTGGTGCACACCTGTAATCCCAGCACTCGGGAGGCTGAGGCAGGAAGATTACTATGAGTTTGAGGACAACCTGGGCTCCATAGTGAGTTCAAGGCCAGCTGAACTACATAGCAGGACCCTGTCTTAATAAAAACAAAAACAAAAAACAAAAGAATGGTTAATAACACTAGTAATTAGATAAACAATCTAACTTGACAGACATTGTACAGGGGAGACGCTTTAATTTTGATTGGGCTCTGTTATAGTTTATACATTGCATCAACTTGAAAAGTCTAGCAGCTTAATTAAGTAACTCAGCAGTTCTACATCCTGGGGTGTAGAGTACAGTTACCTGGTTATTATTACAATTTGAGAAGGTCAGAAGTTTAACTGAGAGATTCAGGAGGAAGCCAGGGGTCTTATTTTGTAAACATCCTCATCCTGTGCAAAGGAAGGCAAGGAGATTTGTGGATGCTACACCCACCGTGGGGTGGGGGTGTCCTGTGTACTATATAAAGGAGGAGAAGAGGCTTGCTCTTACCCCTTTTACTCTGGCTGCTTTTGCTCAGCTGCTTCCTTGAAGTGTTGTTCCTGTTCCATGCTACCCTGCCTTGGAGCCAGCTGATTGTGGACTGAAACCTCCAAAAACTGTAAGCTAAGTAAACCTTTCATTCCCTAATTTTGGGTGTCAGGTGTTTTGTCTCAGCAACGAGTAAAAAGTAACCAAGAGAGGCTCTGATGCTAATATTTGTTGTATGACTCTGGGCAAGAGAATTCCACCACCACCACCACCACCACCACCACCCATCAGTTGTTATCAGGTGCTTTACTTATTTACTTTTCTGGTCACTGTTCTAAGCATTTCACTAGTATTAGGCTTCATAATAATCCTATGGGGTGGGCACAATTGATGGGGAAAAGGAGAGAGGAAGATCTCACATAATTGCCTCAGGTCATACAGCTAGTAAATGACGGATCCAATGAGGCAGTCTAGCCCATGGTCAATCCTTTTCAGTAAGACACTGTCCTGCTTTTTGCAGTTGTCACATTGTGTCTTTCCAGTAGCCCAAGGGGTCAATAGTATCATCTCCATTTTACAGATGAAGATACTGATGCTCAGAGAGGTAAAACCACTCACCAAATACCGTCTCAGTTGTAAATGGCAGTGTCTCAAGACAGAGGCCACATCTGCTATGGGAAAAGTGTTCTTTTCCTAACAGCCACCAGGATCTTTCTGGGCCTCAGTGACCCAATTGCGTCACTTTCTCAGTCAGATTCACTCATTGATTGGCTCCTTGTGGCTCTTGGGATCCAGTCCAAGTGCTCTAACCTGATTTACCATTCTCTGAACTGATGTATCATTCTTTAACCTGACAGTCTGACCTGTACCCCCACTTAGCCTGTCCCTCATTCTTCTTCCTCATGCCACCTGATCCAACCTGAAGGAGCACACAGCTGCCAAAGGGCTGGACTCTTCCTCATTTAAACCAGCATCCTGCGTGGCTTGCCCGCAAGTCCCCTCTAAGTTCCTTGACTTCCATCAGGATTTGTCTGCCTCCCTCTGCTTTCTGTGATACCCTGCATCCCCCGAGAGTCCATATGCATTCCCTCAGTGGGCTCCATAGGCAGTCTGAACACAGAAGGTTCTAACAAGACTGGGGGGAGTTCCTGGGGAGGTGTTCTCAGGGGCTGGGGACCGTGGCTGAGGGCCAGTGTAGCCTGGCACCTACAACACATCCTGACCATGGTGGGCTCTCTGTAGGCAGGAGTAGGGGAGGGAGGGAGGATGGACAACAACTCACCACGGCCATGTCTGCCATGGCCTAATTCATTCCAGAACCATCATGTCTCCCTCTCTGTGTCACGATGTCCACATCAGAACAGTGCCTCTTGACACTAATGCGCTGATCTTCACATCTCATATTCTATTTATCAATCAAAGAGCTTATCAACACCTACCACTTATTTAATTAGGCCCAGGTCAAAGACACTAAATCTGTGAGGGTGAGACCAGGTATTGGCAATTTTCACCCCCTCCCTAGCTCCTGACCATGTCCACTCCCCCTCCATATCCCCTGTGAAGCATAAAGGCCTGTTTGCTCTCTGACCCCGGGAAGCCTTCCCTGCTCATTCTCCAACCCACACTGAGTGCAGCTGCCCCCAGCTCCAAATTCACCACATTTCACTGTAAACACTATGACCGTGATGAAATTACACATTCACTGGCTTCTTCTCTCGCTCTGAATCTCAAGTATTTTTAAGTATCTACTGTATCTGATGCCCAGTGATTTCTCCAGAGCCTATTACAATGCCTACCATATTTTAAAAGAGCTTAGTAACTATGAGGAATGTGAGTGAATGGATCTCCAAGGTTACGTCTACCCTTTTTACTTTTATAGGTAGCCATATATGTGCTTGTTCTTGTATTTGAGAATCTTTCCCCTGAAGTAGGGCTATTAGGTCAAAAACAAAAAGATTTGTGTCTCTTGCTGTAGGGATCTCACTCTACTCTTTCCCCTCTCTTCCTTCCTAATCAAACCCTGAATGGGTTACCCATAGAGTTTGGACAGGATTGATCAAACCCCTGAGTAAATCCCTGTTTTAATCCAGCTGGGATATACTACTATTCCCCGGCCCAATCACTTACCCCTACACAGACACTAAGTGATTGCCGTAGGGATAATCATGTGATCAAAGTTTGGTCAATCAGGGTCAACTGTACTCAGATCCAATTTTTAAATTGACAAGCAAAAACTATATGTGTTTATCATGTACAGCACAATGTTTTTAAATGTGTGTAATGACAGAATGGCTAAACCAAGTTATGTAATATACATATTACCTCACTTTGAAAACACTTAGCATCTACTCTCTTAGCAGTTGTTAATTGGAACCACCAAATTGTACCGTGAGTCTCTTGGATTTAATCCTCCTATCTAATTGTTATGCTTTAGACTAAGAATATCACCTAAAGGCCTCAGGCAACTCATAGGTGGGGCTTTGGGAAGGTGACTGAATCACGGGATAATGATGTTGAATTCTCATTGGAAGGTAGGATCTGGTAGGAGGTGGGTCACTGAGGAGCATGACCTGGGAGGAACTATCTCCTGGCTCTGCCCTTCTCTTTCTGCTTCCTGGCCCCCAGATGTGAGCAGCTTTTCCTTCACTATGCCCCTCTGCCATGCTTCTTCTGCCTTGGAACCAGCCAGCTATGAATTGAAACTTCTGAAACTGTGACCCAAGATAAACCTCTACTCATTTAAATTGTGAATGTCTGGGTATTGTGTCTCAATGACAACTAAGACACTAACTAAATTCACATCAATTCACTAACATTTTCCAACCTCCCCATTCCCACCCTCTAGCAAGTGCTATTTTACTCTTTACTTCTGGGAATGTAGCCTGTTAAAAAATTCTACGTATGAGTGAAATCATGGGATGTTTGTCTTTCTGTTCCTGGTTTATTTCACATAACATAATGTTCTCCAAGTTTACCTTCTTTTTAAAATCTGAGTAGTATTCCACTGTAGGTGCATACTGTTTTCTGTGTGTTTTGTTCTGTTTTTTGAGACAGGGTCTCACTATGTAGTCCAAGCTGGCCTCGAACTCACTGTGTAGTTCATGATGGCCTTGAAACTGCAATGATCCTCCTGCCTCCCAAGTGCTGGGATTACAGGTGTGTATCACCATGCCCAGCTTGTGTCCATGCTTTCGTTCAGTTAGGTTGATTCCCTATCTAGGCTTCAGCAAATAATATTGCAGTGAACACTGGAATGCAGGTGTCTCTTCAATGTAAAGATTTCAATTCCTTTGGACATACAACCACTAGCATTTTTTGTTTTATTTTGTTTTTCTATCAGGAAAATGTACTCTCCTGCAGTGGTTCAGAAAGTAGATAGTCCTGGTGCTGAAGGTACCAGTTTTGTGGCCATTTGGAAAGATCTGTTGTTAGCACCCTCCCCATCAAGGAAGCAGAAGAGAGGAATGAAGAAAGGCAAACCAGTCATAGTCACATTGCTGCTTGACTGATTCCATTCTGATGCTGACCTGCCTCTCAGCTTTGTAACTATGTGAGTCAATAAGTTCCCTTTCTTGTTTAAGCCACTTTAAATTGCATTTGTTTTTTCACTTCCAAACATAAGTATTCTAACTCCTATACTACATGCTGCCAAACTGTTTTTCAGAAGAGTTGTCAACATTTGCAATTAGGCTGAAATTGTTTTTAACCTATCAGATAAGACAGCTGCTTCCGAGAATTCAGTACTTCAGCACAGCAGACATTACAGAGATGCTGAGATGTTGACTCCTTCATTCTGGCTCCTCAGTGAGCTGTAGAATATGAAGTCAAATGATATCTGTCACCCCACTACCACCCTCGACCTAGAGAAGCAGGGAGATGGGAGACAACATTCTGTTTTCAGGTGGAGCTGTGAATTTTTTCACCTCTTGCCTCTGCTTCCCCTTGGTTTATCTGTCAGACTCTTCCACATGATGGAGAGGAGGGACCCAGAATCCCTTGGCATGCATGGCCATCGGTCCTTACTCCTGTAGGAGAGTAACCTGTCTCCTGAGACGTGTGACATCCTCCTGGGGTGGGCTTTGCCTGAATCATTAGCCTGGGAGATACTCTAATGTCATGTAATGTCATGCCCTGCTTGAGAACATTCTGGGAACATAGAAAATTCATTTCCACTGCAAGAATCACACCACATACTCAGTTTTGTTCCCTGCTTTTTTTCAATTAACTTCACATCTACACCAGTAGATATTTTTCCAACAATATCCTTTAAATGATTGCTTTGTAGTCCTGGGAGTGAATGTACTTTATTTATTTCATTTAATCCTTGTTGTTAAACATTTGGCTATTTCCAATTTTTCCCTGCAACAATCAGCACAAGTATGCCTTTTAACTAAACATCCACTTCATGATTATTTTTAGGCATAGAATTGACAAGTCAAAGGACACAAGTGTTTTTAATGCTTCTGATACAATTTTGTCAAATTACCTTCAGAAAAATTCGTGACAGTCTATTCTCAAATCTATGTGACGTAAGATTGCTGATTCCCCCCAACAGTACCCATTCTAGATGATAACACTTTAAAAACAAAATCTTTGCCAAACAAACAAAATGATATTCTGTGGTTCTAATTTGCTTTCTCTTATTACTAGTGAGGCTCAATGAATTTCAATTCCTTCTATACAAATTGCTTTTGCTGGCAGAGAAATAAAACACCAGTAAAAGTGAACTGGATGGAAGCTTACAGCCTCAATCCCTGGGAGACAGTGAGGAGTAGCAAGAGCACTAATTGTGATGCTAAATTAAATAATACCTGTCACTTGGCAGAGCATTTACTACAATCAGCAATGTACCCTATGCCTTCATTCTTCATTACATTTAGTCTCCTCAGATACCATGAGCAACCCCATCCCCCAGGGCTCCCTCTTGTGGACCAAGTGCTTTGTTCAGCCCCCAGTTTCTTGACTGTAAAGTAGCCCCTCATGGTTTCCACAGGGATTTCATTTGTGGTACCTGCTGTAGGAATGTCTCTGTTACAACCTTCCCTAGTCGCCTCTTCTCTTATTCGTCCAAGAACTTGACTCACATATTGAGCATCTCGTGACTCTGTCAATTTAAAGACTTGGGTGCTTCAGAAAGGAAACACTGTCTGACCAACTTCATTGTTCCTCATTATCTCCCCCTGTTATGGTTTAGATCTGGGGTGTTCCCCAAAGGCCTCAGATGTTTGGAAGGAGACTGGCTCGCGGAGGTGATCCACTGAGGAGTTCACAGCTGACTTGGCATTAGGAGGTGGGGCCTGGTTGAAGGTGAGTCACTGGGGGCTGACCTGGAAGGGTGCATTCCCTCCCCACCTCCTCCCTTCTCTGCTTCCTAGCTGTCATGAAATGAGCAGCTTTCCTCCTCGAAGGCCCTTCCCCCATACAATGTCTGTTTTAGATCCAGTCAGCCATGAAATGAACCCACAGAAACTGAGTCAAAATAAATCTCTCTTCTTTCCAGCTGTGTGTCTAGTATTGTGTCTTAGAGAGGAGAAATTGACTAAAACAGTTTCCTCAGAAGCAAAATCCATTCCTCTCCATGGCTGTCCAGAAGCATAGAATCACTTCTGCTACCCAAGTAGGGGCAGATATTTACCTCTTAAACTTCTACAGATTCATCAAAGTATTTTTTCCAAACATACAACAAAAAATATCCTCTCTAGCGCTGAACAGTTACAAAAAAGATGAAAGCTAATGTGGCTCCATTTTGTGGATGATAAAACTGAGGCTAAATGAGATAAAATGATTTGTCCTGGATTGTATTCTTCTATCATCTAAGAAGCTCTAAAGATTGCTGCCCTGGCAGCAGTAGCCACTTTCTTGCTCTGAACTTGCAGCTCATCTTCTTGCCCCTGTACCTTCCCTCTTGTTTCTTCCTGTGTTTCTCACTGCCCAGGCCACAGTCTTCCAGTATCTCAATATTTGCTGTTCAGATGGACCATATCCTCATCCTTCAAAATCAAAAACAGCTTGGCACAGGAAAACTGGAGAGCTCAGTTACAGAAAGCCATCACAAAGCACAAGACAGTTGTGACCTTGAGATCTTCAGCACCCCAGCTCTCAGCTTTAGAGCAAGAAAACCTCGGGCAACTCAAGAGTGGTTCACAGCTACCTGAGACACAGATGGGGATGAGCCTGTTCCCAAGCTCAGGACTGACTCATTCATCAGACATGTCTCCCTTCCCTCAGCTCAGGCAGTTCCTGAGGCAGAGCTGAACATTCTCCACAGTCCCATTGTGTGCCTGCTTGGGGGCGGAGGCTTTGGGTAGATTTCTGAAGAGTAATTATGCTTATTACTGGTTAGGATTTCAGAAACCTTCTCTGTTTGCTGGGTGCATTAATTTTTAGCCCTTTCCATCACTCATTCTTCCTGACAGCCCCATTTCGCAGGTGTAAAAATCTGCACATGAAGAGCAATGGAGAAAAACTGTAACAGAAAGCCAAAGATGGGTAAGAGACATCCTCGGTCAGAAAGAGAGATTCTTAACTGGTGTTCATGGTGTTTCCAAGGCTTCCCCCTGGACATCTCAGTTATGGGAACCAATAAAATATCCCCTTTATTTTAACCAGTTGGAGTCAAGTTTCTCTCACTTGCAATTGAAAGGCTTCTATTATTCCTCCTGTATGTGGCATCTTTAAAAACAAAACAAATATTTTTATTGCATGTTAGTGCAAGCTCATTTTGAAAATTGAAACCACACATAAGTATGTATATAAAGTTTAAACTTAGGGTTAGGCATAACCATAAATGAAGTACATAGTTGCCTTTGTACACTTTCAAATTCTCACTGTAATTAAAGAGATAAAACAGAAGACCCACAAAAGTAAGGAGAATGGGAGCAAAGATATAGCAATAGACACTGATGCTACAGAGCTAAGCTGAAATGCAGGCAGACAGTGGGACACCAGAAAATCTATCTTATTAATATGGATCCCCAAAAGATTCAAGAATCGGAAATGTCATGTGCCTCTTCAAATAGCATACTAAATACTATAGCTGGGGATCCAGCTCAGTGGTAGAGTGCTCACTTGGCATGCATGAGGCCTTGAGTTGAATCCAACCAAAAAGGGGAGGAGTACAGATAGGTTAGGAAATGGAAGGTTTGTTAAAAGTCTGTAAAGGGCCAAGTCAGGCTCTTGGTCTTTCATCTAGACAGAGGATTAAAGGTGTCTTTCCGGCCTGGAGACCAAGGATTCATTCTCTCCTCAATTGTAAAAGAGAGACAGGCTTCTGTTCCTCCTCCAAGTAAGCCACCAGACGGTTCCATTCTAGGGAGAATGAGCAAGCCTTAGGAACAGGCCCACTAATATTATGCATAGTTGGGGCTTTTCCCAAACAGCCCAGCCAGATCAGTCCTTTCCCATCAAACACCTCCCTCCTGTGTGTTTATTAACCCATGCAGTAGCTTAAAAGGATGGGAGGTTGTAATGACATACCCTGTTCTGCTACTTGCTTTTTAAATTTCATTTATGTGCTATGGACTCACTCTGCATATAAACAGAAGTCATTCTGCTCAGTAGACTTATATGTATGAAGAACAGAGTCTCACACCATCCCCAAGTGCCACACTCCTGGCTCCTTATTCACTGGAGAAGGAGGGACCCCTTCCAAAGGGTAATCTGAGGACTATTTTAACCAAAGGATCCAATTTTACATCACCAATGAGGGACAAAGATTCTACGTGCCTTCTATGCACTGCCCTAACTGGGGTCCAGTATTACTTCTGCAACATTGCTACCAAACATGCACATCCCCAGTCTAACCAGGAGAAAACAGTCATTCACCAGAAAGTGAGATATTCTCCTAAACTCTTCAAAAATGCAAAGGGAGGAGAAAAAGGTAGGAGGGGGCTGTTTAAGTTGAAGAGAACTAAAGAGACAAGACAATTGAATGTGCTGCACAGTCCTGGATTGAATCTAGTCAGGGAAGACACTAGCTGAAAAGGATATTTTGCAGATAGCTAGAGAAATTTGAATATGAAAAATGCATTTAAATATAAAATGTTGCCAGGGATATAGCTCAGCGACATAAGTGCCTGCCTGGCAAGTGCAACATCCTGAGTTTAATTCCCGGTACAATGAATAAATAAATAAATAAATAAAGTTTAGAATGCACAGCATTAACCTTGAATTTATTGAGTGCAGTATACATGTGGCAAAATGTTAAGGACTGGTGAAACTAGATGAAAGATACGTGGGTATTCATTGGACTAGTTTTGTAACTTTTCTGTAGGCTTGAGGTTTTCCAAACGAAGAAGCTGGGGAGAAAGGGAGTTGGTTTCTGGAGTGTGAGCCATCTAAACCACTTGGGCAGGTGATTCAGCTTCTCCAAGTGCCATGTCCTCCTCTGTGGTAGGGGGACAATAACAGAGCCTACTTCAGGAATCTGTTGAGTTAAATGAGATAGTGCTTGCAAAGTACATATCCTAGTTCCTGACATAGTAAATGTTAACTGTCACCATCGTCTGCAACATTCCCTTTAATGGATGCATAATTCCATTGTCTTGAGTTTCTCTTGATTTGGCAGCAAAGCCTTCACCCAGCTAATGAATCCTGCATTGTCTAGTCAGTGCAAGATCAGGCAGGTATCACTTGTGCCATCTGCTATTGGTGGGAACAGGACTTATTCCAACTGTTGACTTGGGATGCCTCACCAGTGGGCACCTGGGGTTGGGAGCCCCTTTTCCTGCCTTCATGGGGAAAGGGAACTCTATTCTCCATATGGAGCCCAGTCAGTATGGCTTTTTGCCACCTCAGAGGTAGCCCTTCACCCTGGAGAGGATTCTGTCCTCCTGGGCAGAATGGTTTCTCTAAGGATAAGCACCCTGGTGGACATTGTCCTCCCTAGGAAATCTCGACAAGTATAATCGAGCATACCTACTGTGGACCAGCACTGCAGAAATGGATAAATCCCTGCTTTGGGTCTAGAAATGTAAACAGACAGCATGCAAATCCAAATCATAAAACCCTAAAGTACGCCAAAAAGGATCCATGCTTTGTTCACTTCTTTGTCATTCTTTCAAGTGAGGCATAAAAATTGAAATCTCAGACACCTGCTTAATCTGCAAGGACTCAGGATGCCTGGCCAATGGACACCTGGGGTTGGGAGCCCCTTTCTCTGCCTCCGGGATGAAAGAGAGCCCATTTCTCTGTGTGGAGCCCCCACTCAGTATGGCTGATTCAAGGTTCATTCCAAAATACTTGCAGGAGCAATTTCCTCCCAATTACCAAGAATTTCTCATCAACACCATTCCCTAGGGAGAATTAATAGAGATGGTACCATATGATAATGCCAGGGAACCAGAACTATTAAATAACTTCTGGAAATCCTCAAGGTTTAGTGACAAAGCTTTTCCTTTTAATTCCTGACTACTTTTTATTTTTTTAAAGCCCTCTCCAGTTATTTTATTGTGTTCAGACCATTCTTTGACGCAAGTAGGACAATTATAGACCCATCCATCTCTCTGATAGCAGAGGGGGTGGTACAGTGTCATTGAGAAGCGCACGGCTCTGGCGTCATGCTGCCTGCACTCACCCTGGGCTCTGCCAATTAGCAGCTTTGTACCCTAAGGCAAGTGACTCTGCATCTTTAAGCCTTGGTTCCCTAGTTTGTAAAATGGGAGTAGAAAAGTTCCTATCCCCCGATGTCATGGTGAAGCTCAGAAGAAATGATGAACATAATCTCAAAACTGTACACATACTAAATTCTTTTTTTTTTTTTTTTTTTTTTTTTTTTCGGCACCAGGGATTGAACTCACAACCTCGCACCTGCCGGGGCAGGCGCTTAAGGCACTGAGCCAAACTCCCGGCCCTGGTTTTTTGAGGCAGGGTCGCACTATGTAACTCAGGCTGGCCTTACGCTCACGTTGTAGCCCAAGCCGGCCTCGAACTCACAACGCTCCGCCTACCTCAGCCTCCTGAGTGCTGGGCTTAAAGGCGTGCGCCACCACGCCCGGCTCACATACTAAATTCTTAATAAATATTAGTGGCATTGCTATTACCACAGACAGATTGGAGTATTAAAGGTATATAGCACTAATGGAGAACTTTGAGGTAGAAGAGCAGTATTAGACACAAAGGTATATACAAAGGACAAAGAAAATTGTCCCTGCTCTGCTGGTGTGGGAAAAGGGAATGATATCCAGGCCTGTAGCCAGGTGTAGTGTCGCGCACACCTTTAATCCCAGCATTCAGGAGGCTGAGGTAGGAGGAGCGTTGTGAGTTTGAGGCCAGTTTGGGCTGCAACGCGAGCACAAGGCTGGCCTGAGCTATGTAGTGCGACTCCGCCTCAAAAAACTAGGGCCAGGAGATTGACTCAGTACTCTAAGCACCTGTCTGTCAGGTATTAGGTTATGAGTTCGATCCCTGGTGTCACAAAAAAAAAAAAAAAAAAAAAAGAGGATACCCTATAACCCTGGCACTTGGGAGGCTGAGGCAGGAGGATCATTGCAAGTTCAAGACTAGCCTGGCCACAAAGTGAGCTTAAGGCCATCCTGAACTGCTATCTAAAAAAAAAAAAAAAAGAAAGAAAGAAAGAAAGAAAAAGAAAAAAAGAAAAGAAAAGAAAAGCCAAAACAAACAGGACACCCCTATAAGAGCTATTCAAGAAGCACTGTGCTCAGCTGCATAGTTGAGGCAAGGGTGGGAACCACTGCATCTCTGACAGGAACTCAGGATCCAGTCCAAGGAGATTCCCAGGTGAATGATTATGCAAGAATATAAATGTTCCAGGTGAGAAAATCTCTAAAAGACAGATGTGGTTTAAGAAGTGTTCTGCCAAGATCTTATAGTGGTGTCATGTTACAATCACGGGGTTAGCCTAAGCTAGAATCCAGGTCTACCAGATACCAAAGCACTTGATCCTTCAATGACTTCCCACTGCCTTCATTGATCTATCTGTAAATCTCTACAAGTTCTGTAGCACAGTGGGTGCTTGCTCCATAGTGGTGGAGGAGATAGAAAGATGGGTAGATGCTGTGCAATCAAGAGACGAATTAATAGTGCACAAACAGCAGGTGAGTAGGTAGATGGATGGTAGGTGAGTGGATGGGTGGTAGATACATAGACATACAGTGGAGGGTGGGCGAAAAAATTTTAGACAAATGAATAGTTGGGTAGTTGAAAGAAGAATGGCTGGTGGGGAGATGAATGAGTGTGGGAAGATGGTCAGAGATAGGGAATTTTAGATTAGACAGTCCCCTAAGTGAGGTAGGGATAATGAAATATAGTCAGGTACTTAAAAGCCCAGTTACCCTTATAATTCAGTACTTATGCCTACACGAAGTCCTTTTCAGAGATTCTGCCCTACAATCCTCGCAAAAATTCTGAGTTCCTTACTTTTATACCTAAAATGTAACTGGGGCTTAGAGAGGCAGGTCTCCAAGCTACCAGCAAAATGAGGATTCAGATTCAGACTTCTGAAAACTCTAAGTGCCTGCTTTTAATATACATGCCTAATACCAGTGACTGACCTTTTCTTCACAAAAGCAGCTCATAACACCAACTAGGAATCAGGAAATATTTCCCAGAGAAGGAAATACCGTATGCAAGCTAAGTCTTAAAGGTCAAGAGAAGAAAGGACTTTCAAATCAGAAAGAATAGAGAACATAGCAGCAAGGTGTGTGAGAGTAAGGCAGGGATTAAGGCAAGAGGAGTCTGTCGGCTCAGACCAGATCCTAGAGGGCCTTGAATGCTGAATATAGAATAATTAAAAATATTAATCACAATGGATGCTTAGCAAGCATCACAATTAAGTCCTTTTACTTGTGTTATCTCATCTAATCCTCTCAAAAATGTGACAGTATTTACTACTGTCAGCCACGTTTGCACTGAGGCACTGAGTATCTGAAAGACTCTGAGCCTTACAGTAGAGGACACAGCTAATAAATGGCAAAGCCAATAGCTTATCCCAGGTCTTCCTGACTCCACAGTCCAGGCTGCACTACCCTATGGGAACTTGAATCAAATCCATCCCACAAAGGTTTGGTCTTCATTCTGCCCAGTGGGAAGCCATTGAGTAACATCAAAAAGTGTGAGTTATTAAAAATATTCCTCTCTTAACTATGGCAGTGGTCTAAAAGAAGACAAGACTGGTCTCTCCACAAGCCTCATCTTTAGTCGGCCTCTCCTGCATGTGGACCTTTGCCAAGACAAGCTGCTTCTCACCTCCCAGATACCTGAGCCCATTCACTGAATGGGAGCCCGAGACACTTATTCACTGTGAGACTTTAAGAAGGGCTTGACCCTCTCTGGGCCTCATATTCTTTATGTGGAATAAGAAGAGACTGGGCTCATAGATCCTCAAGAATCTCTCCAGCTGCGACAACACAGTTCCCTCTGATATTCTCTGGGACTCTGCAGTTAACAGTGCCTCTTTTAGCCACTTAGCCTCAGGAAAGTTGACGTCTGCATTTTTTCCACACTACCATGAATTTCATCTTTCCCCCAATATGAGTTATTTTTGGCCACCATTCAATATAAAGCTTTTGTTCACCTAGCCCTTGGTGTCATTTCTTGTTCATCTCTTCAAAGAATCCTTTTCAAAACACCTTTGCCTTCCAGAGCCACTAACTCCAAGGAGAAAGCTATTTATATGCCCCTGACAGCATGTAATCACTGATTGCACCTCACCAAGGAATTGTCAACAAGTAGCATTATGCTTGAGGTTGGCTCCCAAAATGCCAGCAGAGGTGTCAACTGTCACTTGCTTGAGACACTAAGAAAGGTTCAAATTCTATTTAAACATGTCCCAGGGCTGAACTGGGGAAGGTGGGTGCCTACAGCCTTTGGCCCCTATCTTAAAGAGTTATTCAGATGTGAAAAACACCTCCAGGTTTGGTGAAAGGGCAGGTACTGTGAGAAGCACTGGGCAATGCCATGTGGCATTTATGGATGTGAACTCAAGAGCCAGCTGTCTGGTTTCAAATCCAGCTTAGTTCTTAGCAGTGGTTCCATCTTGAGCAAATTATATAACATCTCATTGCTTCAGTTTTCTCATCCGGAAAATGAAGACATTGTGAATTTAAGCAAGTCAGCGGACATAAAGTTAGGACAGCATTAACCGTATAATAGATGTTCAATAAAATGTCGACTGCTATTACTATTAGAACTCAAGGGCAGTAAGAGGCCCTGTTGGCCACAAGAAAAAATCCACACCATAAAGCAGCAGTTCTCAAAGTAGGGTCCCCAGTTTCACCAGGGAACTTGTTAGAAATGCAAGTGCTCAGATCCTATCCAGGCCCCCAGAATTAGAATGGCACAGGGGCATACATCTGGGTTTCAGCACACACACTGAGTGATGCCAATGCTGAGGAAAGTCTGAGAATCACTGCTGTAAGAATCCTTCCATTTATCCCAAAGTGGTCCTCATCGGTCATTCTAAGATAGACAAACATGGCAGCATTAGCTATGTGACTTAGGACAGGTCTTTTCCATTCCCTGAGCCTCACTTACTTCCACTCTAAGATGGGATAAAAGTACAAGCTTTTTTGTGAACATTCAATGAAATAATGACTGTAGCAGGCCTGCATGTACCATCTTAGCTCTGTTTTATCTTCTCAAATGACCTTTGGAAGATGTCCCTGGAATGCTGGCAGCCCAAGTAGATTATTGTAGTTGTCATAGATACCGTTTAGTCCCCTGGCACACCTGTCCATATCTGCACAGTGGAGAGAACCCCAGCAGAGGGGACGGTCCCTGGGTGACTCCCCATCATCACCTCCCTCTTTGGGTTCTGATCCTTCCCAGCCATTTGTGCACCTGAGGATCTTCAGACCAGTTGAGTGAGAGACAGAATGACTCTGAATGGTCCTAACGATTTACTAACTTCTCTGAGACTTTCTGTACAGCAGTCAGACTCTCCATTGAGGTTCTAATACAATACAGTGGAATCTCTTTCCCAGGAGAGCCTTATTAAGCACCTACCACACGCAAGCTCTGTTCTGACCCTGCAGATACTGTAAGGAACAAGACTTTCATCCTGACCTGCTGGAGCTGACCCCATAAATAAGGAAGCAAACAGTCAACATCTGATAACAGAATTGTTTTATCACAAGTATCATAGCTACATGGTGACATAGGAAGGAATCTCTGGTATGTGGAGTGAAGGCAGTGTGAGGGGTGATGTTTGATTTGAGAGCAGAAATACAACAGGCAAAGGTAGACGACTTGGGGGTGGGATTCCACCAGAAGCACCCACAGTACATATGGAATCCCAAAGATATGAACCAGCAATGGCAATTGCAGGATCTTAAAGGCCACTTTGAGAATTTTGAGCAATAAGAAGCAATCAGGATTTTCAGCCAGGGAATGAAGTGACTAAATTTGAATTTTTAAGAGACTGTTCATTTTTTTGTAACTGACCATTCCAAATATGGGTGAGTAAGTGGAGTTACTAGAACTCTCACACACTGCTTTGTGGATTTACAAAATGGTAGCACTACTTGGAAAAATAATCTGGCTGTTTAATTTGAAGTTAGAAGTGCCCTCAGCAACCAACCCAGCAATCCAACTTCCAAATATGGACCCAAGTGAAATGTAAAAGTACACACACACACACACACACACACACACACACACACCTGGAGATGAGTATTTTTAGTAGCTCTATATGTAATTACTAAAAACCAGAAAAGCGATTTTTAGTAATTACATACAGAATACACAAACCGTGTGTCTTAGTTACTTTTCCCTCATTGCTGGGACAAAACACCTGACACCCAAAATTAGGAAAGGAAAGGTTTATTTATCTTACAGTTTTTGGAGACTTCAGTCCATAATCAGCTGGCTCCAAGACAGGGTGGCATGGCACTGGGGCAACACTTCAAGGCAGCAACTGAGCAAAAGCAGCCAGAGTAAAAGGGGCAAGAGCAAGCCTCTTCTCCTCCCTTATATTGTACACAGTCCACCCCCTCCCTCCAGGGTGGGTGTAGCTTCACAAATAACCTTGCCTCCCTTTGCACAGGATGAGGATATTTACCAAGTAAGACCCCTGGCTCCCTGCTGAGTCTCTCAGCTAAACTTTTGACCTTCTCAAATTGACACAATGACCAGGTAACTGCTTGTGCTCTACACCCCAGGATGTAGAGCTGCTGCCTTACTTAATTAAGCTTCTAGACTTCTCAAGTTGACACAATGTATAAAACATAACACCGTGTATATCGGTTAAATGGAATCATAGACATCAACAAAAGGAACAATCTACTGATAAACACACCAGGGATGGATCACATCAGAATGAAGCTGAATGAGACTCCATACTCAAAAGAGTACCTACTATTGCATGCATGAGTGATGGAACTAAGGTAACAGGAAAGAGTGATTCTGCCAGGCCACTGTGACACCTCCCTGTACGTGCACAAATAATAGGACATTTTTGGAGGAGTGAAATCTATGAGGATAGAAAACAGATCTGTGATTGACAGAGGCTGGGGATGGAAGGGGGAATTAACTCCAAAGAAAACTTTTTAGGACGACGGAACTGTTCTATACCTTGTTTGTAGTGGCAGTTATGTGACTTGTGTGCTTGTCAAAATTCACAGAACTGTACACAAAGAACGGTGCATTCTCTGTATATAAATTATACATTTTTGCTGTGAAGAGGAGACTCAATTGGATTTGGAGAATAATTTTAAGCCCTTCTCTAATAAGAGAGGAGACAACAATATCTGTACTGGGATATAGTGGTGGAAACAGAAATGCAGGTAGAATGGAGAGCCATTTAGGAGATAAATGTGACAGAGTGTTAGTCCGTCACTTTGTAAGGTCACTCTGGGTTGCTATCTTGTGCTATTTATATGGGTAGACAACTTTCATACCTACAATTTCTGTTAATGACTGCATGCTGTGGCCTTGGAATTTCACAATGGGAAGGAGACGGGGATGTTAGTCAGGCAAATGGGCAGAGGCACCCTTGGGCACCCAGTGAAACATAAATTTACAGTACTACAAGGAAGGCTGGAATCAAGACACATCTAAGATGCAGGTAGGGTCCCAAGAGATGGCTTCAGAGGGACAACCAGCCCCATCTATGAGTGAGGAAATTAAGGTAAGAGGGACAAGTAATTCTCCCAGGCCACTATGAAGCCTCCCTGCACATGCCCAAATTTCTCTTCTCATCTGAGCATCGGCTCCTGTGTTGAGAGGCTCAGAGGAGAACCATGAATCACTGGTTGACTCTAAAATCTAATTATTTCCTTGGATGATGTTACCCTCACATCCTGGGGACAGAGTGAATCCTCCACAGTGAGTCTTAGAACAAGAGTCACAAGACCTGCGTCATCATCTCAGCTCTGAGTCTGTGACTCTGGTGACTGATCTCACTCTCTAGGATTTTTGACTTCTCTGGGAATTAAGCTAACTCCATAAACTCATCCAGCTTTAAAAATAAGGCTATTCTTCTTAAGAACTTTTTATTTTATCAATCCTAATCCTGAAATGCATGTTTAAAAATAAAGTTTTCCAAAATGAAAAGAGCATAAAAATAGATTACAGAATCATGATGAAGGGAAAGTAAGAGGTAAAATGGGCCTACACTGTGCGAGAGATTGGCCTTGCCCTTGAATTTAAAGATCAATTTGTCTCCAGGGTTTCTTGCAGCTAACACAAAGAGCCAGTCAGCTCAACATTGTTCAAGGGAAATTTCTGCAGTATAAAAACTGTCCTTGATCCATATCACCCTAGGATAGTAGCCACTACCCACATATGCCTATTGAAAACTTGAAATGTGGCAAGTGTGACTAAGGACTGGAATTTTACTTTTAAAATTAATTTTAATTAATATAAATGGGAGTAACTATGTATGCAGTGGACTACTGTATGGACAAGGCAGTGTAAGATAATTCATAAGATTTGCTCAATGTGTCAGTTACAACTTTACTACCTCTCAGTTCCAACATCACCCTTGGCTACTTTCTGTAATAGTGGAGTTGGGCCTTGCAATTACAATGTAATACTTTCCTTTTGCCAGCTCATACAATGTTAGCTTTGTCAGTAGGGGGCATAGGAGAGACACTGAAGAGAGAAAGGCTTGTCTTCCGGTTTACAGTATGCTCCTCTGTGTAGGTTTCTACAGTTCACGCATAGGACAGGCAACTTCTGCAGGTCCCAGCTTCACCAGCATACTTGGCTTCTCCTGAGCCCAGCTTCTGCTACATGTGAACTTTCTGATGCACCTGACTCCATTACTGTGGGTAGCTTCTCCAATATCCGACTCCTGCAGAATTGGCACCAATTTCTGCTGGGCAAAGCAGCCAGCAATACCCAAAACCTCTTCCAATGACTTCAGAATGGAATAGTACCAGAGAGGTACCATAGTACCATATAATCCTATGAATAATTGTTCTCAGTACTCCCCTCCATATGCAGGTTTGCCAGGAGGCCCCAGAGGGCAGACTTCCACAAGTCCTGATGGTGCAGAACCTAGGATACTGCTTGCTCTGCCTGCCAGTGAACCACAACGTATCCTCTCCGACAAGGTCTGGGTCATAGTCCCGTGCCTGGAGGCTCTTCCTTGGGTACTCTATGTCAGTCCTAATGGTAGTAGACACTCCTTACATGTGCTATTCCTGTGTTCTTTACAATTCTTTTTTTTTTTTTTTAACGAATCCTCTGTTGCTTTGATTCTTTCTTGGAGTTAATAGCTTTCCTATTAAACTTTCAATTTTCAAATTACTTTGTTGTTTTTATCTCCTGAGTGGACTTTGGCAGCTCTAAAACCAGTCTCAGGAGATACACTTGTAAAGATGCAATCCATTGGCTTGGTCGTACCCTTGGACTGGAGCACGGTGATGAGCTCCTTACTGATGGGACATGGGATGCCAGTAATGTGTTACATGCAGTGCTAGTTAACAAGTTATCACCTGTGCTGCTTGTGACAGACAGCCAAGTGCAGCAAGTGCCTAAGAAGCCCAGGTGGATGCTGCACTCAACTGCCCTGGCAGTAATTATGGCTGTGATGACCGTAATGCAGGATATATTCTTTCGAGTGCACTTGAATGCTCACAGAGAGAAAATGCCAAACTCAGCTCAAATTGTGCTCTCAGAACCAGGGAAGTGCTAGTGTGAAAACTGATTAGGAAAGAATGGAATCATAAAGCTGAATGTAGGGACATCTACTTGGACCCAGAATAAACTGATAATCTTGAACCCCCAAATCATTGTGAGCATCCCTTAGCAGCAGAAGAAGCTTGTCCTCTGGTGTATTAGGACACGAACATTTTTTTGCTTGACAGCTTCATCATTGCTTCATTTGAGATAAATGCCTTGAAAGAGTATGGTCATTCCACGATACCCGCCAAGACCAACCCTTTTCTATCCCACACCTGTAACAAGGGTCAAAATTACAAAAAGCTCCTAAACTATCAGCATAAGCCTGGGGAACATATGTGCATATGGATGTGAGGACTACTGGGCTCAAGGGTACCTTATATTAAAGGAGACTGAGATGCTGAAACTTCCCTGGAATTACACAGAGGAAACTCAAGGATTTAAAAAGATTAGAACTGATCCCATCTGTCAAACTCCCAACATTTGCTGGCTACAGGCTGCTGAGAAGGAGATATTGGTGTTTCCAGCCCACCAGGCTCACAGAAGCAGAATCTTTTTGGTGGAGAAATGCAGATTCTGGCTCTTGGAGGTCACTCAGGTAATGGCAGGGGTATATGAGTGAGGGCCTGAAAGTGCCTGCAACCTAAAGATTTCTCCTCTATAAAATATAAAGGAGAATTCCTACCTTAGGGTTGCTGCTGTGCTGCTGAAGTGCCACTACAGTAACCTTATAAGGGTTACTCTTCACACCCTGGACTCCGAGTTACTATGAAAACAAAGGCAGTGGCAGAGAGGCTGAGATACAGTAAGCCTGCAGTAAATCCATTTCATTCCCCTCTTTAATAATGGCTTCACTCTATCAAGTTCTGACTCTGTGCCAAGCACTATGCTGGTGTTACCCTCACTTGAGATACAGGTATTAACCTCCTTCTACAAAGGAGGGAACTGAGACTCAGAGAGTTTAAGTAACTTACACCAAGTCACCAAGCACATAGAACCCTGTGCATCTGACTCCAGAGGCCCTGTTCATCACCTCTGCAACGCATGAAGCTGCCAAGGACTCTGACATGCTGCCGAGCTGTGCTCATTTCACAGCTCAGGTCCCAAATCCCTAGATCAGCATCTCCCCTTGTCAAACACAGCTCAAATGGCTTTAGAAGAAGCTGATGTCAGAAACTGGCAGGTCTCCTACTGCTTCCCTTCCTTCTTAATTGCTGTCCCCCTGAGAGAGCTCAGGTGAGTGGGAGAGTCTTCTGCCTCCCTGAGGCATTGGCCTCTTCTGCCCACAATGCCCCATGGATAGCCTGCAGCACTACCTTTGAAGGAATTCATTTTGGCATCTTGAGCACCACCCTTGGGAGAACTAAATTTGAATGTAGGCCTCCAAGATTGCAAAGGTAAGTGGCTTGGCGGGGCTTTTTGTTTTTTTGTTTTGTTTTGTTTGGTTTGGTTTCGTTTCGTTTCGTTTTTTTGTGGCACCGGGGATTGAACTCACAAGGCACTGAACCAAACTCCCGGCCCTGGTTTTTTTGAGGCAGGATCGCACTATGTAGCTCAGGCCAGTTGGCGCGGCTCTTTGTGCAGTCTATCTCATCTACCTCAGTCCAGAAGAAATGGATATGGCTCCTACTTTCTTTCTTTCTGCCTTGGGAGGCCTGGGTGTGGCTGCTAACCTTTGTCTCCAAAGCTCTTGAGGTTTCCACCTGTGGGCACCTGTGTGGAGGAGACCATTCTACTCTCATGGAGTAAATACAGACCTACCCCAGGTCCCAAACTGGGCACTGAGGATATAAGTATGGCAGACACTGTGGCTGACTCCCTAATTCCCTTGCACTCACCACTACATATGTTAACACTGTGGTTTCTGGAATTGCTCCAGTTCCAGGAATAGGTCTGGTATTTGTGCCAAGCTATTCACCAAATCCATTTTCCTTTCCTTCTGGCACACAGCTATACCACATTTCTCAGCTTCTTTTGCATGGGAGGATAGTCATGTGACTAAGTTCCGATGGTGTACCAGTAAATGTTTAACAGCCCGATCACCAGGGTGAGTGGAGGCCCAATGATAGCATTTGTTGATTTCTATGGTGTAGTATTCCCAGGGTAGCTGATGTTGTTACCAATGCGATGTCATCGAAAGTGGAGTTGAGAACAGACAGATGTCCCTCACACACCCTGTAAATTATTCCTCCACAAAGCACAGTAGATGTCTGTAACTCTAAAGCATCACTGCTACATGCCAGGCATGAACTGTGGGCTTACAGGCAGTCACAGGGAAGACAGAGTTTAGTGTGCAGGATATTTATTAAACAGGGCTCTTAAGATCAGCACCATGACAGGGAGAAGGCAACCACAGAATTGAGCAGAAGGGATAAAGAATGATAAACTTGAATCATTTGTAGGAAAATGGGTGCTCCTTGAGACCATAATGTTAAGTGAAGTAAATCAGACACACAAGTTTAAATATCTCATGGTTTCTGTTATACAAGAAGACCAATATATAAATATCACAAAGTGCAAAATGAAAGACAGACAATAGGGAAAATAAGAGAGAAAGAAAAAAGTTATTACAATCCAGCATGGCTAATTTATCGGAAAATGTACCTTGATTTAGTATAATTGACTTACATGGCCTATGTATCTTTTGGCCTGGTAGTCTGGCTGTTAATCCGTATTTATGAAAATTAACTTGACAAGAACCTATGAAATAAGGGCCAGAGATTCAGCTCAGTGGCGTAAGCACCTGCCTGGCAGGCGCGAGGTTGCGAGCTCAATCCCCGGAACCAAAAAAAAAAAGAACTTATAAAATAAATAAATGAATCTGATACTAAAAAAACTGAAAAGGGGGTTGGGGGAAGGAGAAAAAAGAGTTGAGATGTGTTATGTACATGTCGTTCCTCCCGATTAATGTAATCGTGCACTGTAAACATGTACTAATAAAAATTTTTAAAAAATTTTTTTAAATTGGGCAGAATGGGAAGTCAAGCCATAATACAAGCCCAACAATAGCACTGACCAATCCTACAGCCATTATGAAACTGGAGTGGCCCAAACTGGGTCAAGATGACCAGACCCTCATCAATCAGTCTTTGCATAAGAGCTACTATGAGTAAGTGAGGACCGTGGGCAAGGAGACTCAGCTCGCTGGCAGCTGGCGCAGCAAGCCCTACACTGAAAGAGGCACTGGGAAACACATGCATTATCTCATTTTATCTTCACAAAATCCCTATGAGGAAGTGAGTGTTCATAACCCTATTTTACAGGCAAGTAACTGGGGGTTCAGAGAGGTTAAATAATTAACTTGCATCCCAGTGTGTTAGTTCTTCACTTGCTTTTATCCCTAACATGCTGTCCTGCTCCCTCTACAGCCTCATCTGCAAGGCAGACAGGGCAAAAGCTGAAGGAAAGGGAAGAGGCCACTCAGGGCCAGGCAGCTCAGAGCACAGACTCTCCTTGGAATGTTGCAAAGCTTTTTTGGAAGGTCCTTGTGAGCCTGGAGTACATTCTTCTAGAGTATTTTTTTTAAAAATCATTAATCACTCTATTATCTTATTTTTGATTGACACATGATACTGTACATATTTTGGGGGGGTACAATGCAATGTTTCCATACACATATACATTGTATGATTATCAAATTTGGGTAACTAGCGTATCCTTCTCCTTCGTTTATATCTATTGAGACAAAGAAAGCTTCTGTCTGAGAGACAGAAGTGGTCAAAAGTGGGTTGCCGAGGACCCCACCTTCTCTAGGGATTTTTATAGAACAAAACCACAAGGTGACACAGTTCCACAGTGGGGAAAAATGGGAACTCGCAAGGCAGGCAGGCATGAGGTGGGACAGAACTATGGTCAATCAATAAGATTATGAGTGTAATTGCTCCAGTAAAATTGATTAAATCAGGATCCAATGGGGAAATGAGTCACATAGCAAGGTGACATGAATACAGAATAAGGCATTTTCTTGCATGGGTTGGGTTAGTGGCTCCTTCTGGCTTCCTCAAGGTGTTGATACCTATTTAGAATATTAATCCCTGATGTTTATACTTAGGGTGTGGTTGCATTGGTTTTGTCTTTTGTCTTGAGATCTGAGTACAGTAGGAGGTGTCTGTCTTCTCCAAATTTGCAAAGTATCTGGTCTTCTGCACTGGCTCCTTCGAGGGCCCAGCCCTGTCTGACTGCCTATATTATTTCTAATTAACTCAGCTGCCTATAACACTATCATTTCCAACATCTTGGATGAACCTCAAGGACATTATGCTATGTGAAATAAACCAAGCCCAGGAAGAACTTTCTTAACAGGAAAAGTCCTGCACTGTCAGAATAGCCAAAGGTTAGCAGGTGCCCAGCTGTAGATAAATGAAGCAGACCAAGCTCAGAGATAACAGTAGAGACAACATTAGAGATCAGCCATGGTTATGCAGAGCCGGGTCCAAAAGCACAGTCACCCCTGTCAGAGTCATGGCAGTTTCCCCGAAGAAATCCTGTGGGGACGTCACTCCACCTATCTGAGACTCAAAAAAATGTCTTCTTATCTGTAGACTAAGAACAACAGCCCTTCCTACCTTAAAGATAGCACTTTTTCAGAATGAGAATTTTAGAATTAGAATTAGAATTAGAATTAGAATTAGAATTAGAATTAGAATTAGAATTAGAATTAGAATTAGAATTATGGGCTGGGTGTGGTGACACACGTCTACAATCCCAGCACTTGGGAGGCTGAGGCAGGGGGATAACTGTTCAAGGCCAACCTTGGGTACATAGTGAACTCAGCAAGACCCTGTCTAAAAAAAAAAAAGAATTGGATAGTGGTTTTCAAGTCAGACAATTGACTTCTTGACTCTGTCACTGTGTGGTTTCGGGCAAGTTCTTCCATTTCCCTGTGTCTGTTTCCAAATCTAAGTTAAGAATAAGAGTACCTTTGAAACAAGATTTTGGGAATAATTAAGTGAGTTGGTATAGGAGAAGGATTTTGAACTACAGTAGGCAAACTGCAAGTACTTGATCATTGCTTTTCTTACCTTGGAGGGGAGAATGAGAATTAAAGGAGACAACTATGTGTGAAGGTTTGACAATAATTCAGCTTAGCAAATCAGTTCAGAAAATGGTGGTATTCTGGTTACTAATGCTGCATAGCAAGCCATTCTAAAACTCAGTGGTTTAAAATAACAGCAGTCATTTTCTTTGCTCACAGATCTGCAGTTTGGGTGGGGCTTAGCAGGGCTGGCTCCTTTCTGCTTCCTGAACTATCAGCCAGTAAGGTTCCAGAAGGGTTGGGGGACTTGCTCGGGTCCCAGATGACTCCTTCACTTGCGTAGCAAAGTGAAGCCACCTATCAGCTAAGAGTTGGGCTGGGGCTGAGACCAGTGGCCACTGTTGTCACAGGCTGCTTGGGCATCCTCACAGCATGGCAGCTGGGTACAAAGATCAAGTGTTCCGAGGCCTCAACCAGAACGTGGGTTCAACTTCACTTCTGCAGTGATTTATTAGTCAGGCAGTTGCCGAGTCTACCCAGATTCATGGGATAAGCACAGACCTCTTTTCTCAAGTGAAGAGTGTCAAGGAGTTTGAAGCATCTTCCTCTGCTTCAGGTAGTTAGTGTTCTCACTCCTGGTACTGGCTGACCCTAGACAGACACAGAACAGCTCTTCCTCCCCAAATCACATCCCAATGTAGAAAGAGGTGATCAAGGGGGAACTCCTCCCAAGTCCACTAATTCCTACTTTTTATTTAAGATTCTGCAAGAAAAAGAATCTGGGTCTCCCCTTCCTAGGATCGCTGAGCGAGATTCCTGTAGCACATCTGGGTGTCCCTGCTTCTGTCACCCCAGAACAGGTCAGGAAGTGGATACCATAAGTCCACAGTATCAATGGAATGACTTTTTTGTTTGCCCTTACATCTTACCAGTTAAGGGTTACTACTGTAAAAACATACACAGGGGTCACATGCCTGTCTAGCGAACATGAGGTCCTGAGTTCAATTCCCAGTATCCACCAAAAATAAAAATAAAAATAAAAATAAAAACACGTACATAAAAGAAGTAAATGGAAGACAGCATGCTTCCCACCTGTATCCACACTCCAGCACTAGGGGACCTTGCTGTAGGACAGATGTTCTACAGGTGATGCTATTGGAGCCCTGGGCCATGGGGGATTGGTGCCAGGCCCAAGGATACCAGCACCCAAGATGGTGCGAGTCCTTTACTTAAAATGACTTCGTATTTGCTTATAACCTATACAATTCTCCCTTATACTTTAAATCATCTCTAGATTGCTTGTAATTGCCTAATACAATGTAAATGCTATGCAAATACTTGTCATACTGTATTGTTTAGAGAATAATGACAAGAAAAATGTCTGTGCATGTTCAGCACAGATGTAGTTTTTTTTTTTTCCTCAAGTGTTTTTCATCTGCAGTTGGTTGAATCTGCAGATGCGGTGCCAACTGTGCTTGTATTTGGGTTCCTGTGAATCCGAATGGTGCCATCAGAGCACAGGCTGTGGGAGTGTGGTGGACTTCCTCAGCTTTAGCTATCTGATCTGGAAAGTGGGCATGATACCATCCCACCAGAAAGTCATCCTGAAGTTTAACAGACAGTCACAAGTGGGGAGTATGGAAGCAAATTAGCAAGGAACAACTCAGGCACATTTTTGGAAAATGTAGCATTCTTTTTTGTTTCAAAAACAGACTTCCTCTCACTCTCCAGCACCTCACCCCACTAGCTAATGGTTAAAGAACAGAGGACAAGAAACTTTAAATAACCTACTAAAAAGTAATCCTCCTACAGAAAACTGTATCTATGTTTATTATGATCTCAACTATGTATAGAGACAAGGACTAGAAGAAAATATGCCAAAATATTAACTAACTAACAATGGTTGAGCCTTGAAGGGTGAGATTATGGGTGGGTTTTTTTTTTTCTTTTTTGCTTTTGCTTTTTAAGGCTTTTTTTGCCAAGTCCCTCCATCTTATCAGTTTATGTGCAATTTTTATAATAAAACATACATATAAAAAGAATAAATATGTGACAGCACCTTCCCACACACACCCACACACCCCAGACAAGCGCATGTTTCTACCAGACAGCTTTCTACAAGGTGACTTGAGGGGTCCTTGAGCAGGTGGCTCTCCCCGGTGATGAAGCAAACCTTACACCACAGACGCTTGGCCTTCCTGCCTCTCGCCTACTTCAGCCCCAGGATGAGTCCCCAGTGTCACCAAAAAAAATGCCCCTGCAGGTAGCAAAAACATTTTATTTTCAGAGATGCATGTAAGGGTGAAATGTCAGAATGGTTGTAATTTACTTTAAACGGCTTTGGATAAAAACAATTATGGTAAAAAAAGAAATCACACATAACTGAGAAATTTAGGTAATGGATAGACATGTGTATTTTTCTCTTATTCTTTCTGCTTTTCTGTTTGAAATTTGTATTTAAAAAAAAAAGTGGGTGAAAACTGTCCTATTTCCAGATGCCCCCATTAGTGCAACACCACCTGGTGGGAAACCCATGCCTTTGTAAATGTTGCGTCTGATATCAGTTTAAAACCCTTATGGGGTCTGCTTTATTTTTCTTTAAATGTTTTCTCTTCTGCTTCCTTCTCCCCAAAATGACACCTGGATAGGGCAAATGCCCTCAAGGCAATAGGGAGAGGTGACACTTGTGCTGTCTTTGGGTCCTTACTGATTTCACAAGATGCCACTCGCCCTGCCCAGTCAGTGGTGTCCTGACAGCAGCAGCTGCTGAGGTCCACAGCCATAGAAACTCATGATCTGCTCTCACAGACAGTGGCAGAGCCCCACTCCTGGCATATGAGTCCTCGTTTCTTAGGCCACTGTCTTCCTGCCTCTCCCAGTCTTGCCAGCTTCCCTAGGGACGCAGAATAACTTCTGGATCTCTCCCACGCCGTTCACATCCTGAAGTGACTCCTAATTCAGGTGACAAGCCAGCATGGAATAAGGTGCAGCATGGGGGAGCCAAATCATCCATGAATTCCTTATAGTGTGTAACATCTTACAAATTCCTTGCCTACCCTCCTCTCTATACCCAGCACTTTCTTGAGGCTACTCTGTGCCAGGCATCGTGCAAGGGTCCATGTTGCTCCTCCCACTATGTGGGACACACAAGGTGCTTGTTGATACAAGATAGCACAAACACATCATGATGCAGCTGTACAAGTGAATATGGGACAGCTGCTTAAAAGGGATAAAGTTAATTGATATGTGCGGATAAGGAAAGTGGCCAGAGATATGCTATTAAATGAAAAGGCAAGCCAGGCGTGGCGGCGCACACCTTTAATCCCAGCACTTGGGAGGCTGAGGTAGGCGGAGCGTTGTGAGTTCGAGGCCGGCTTGGGCTACAACGCGAGCGCAAGGCTGGCGTGAGCTACATAGTGCGACCCTGCCTCAAAAAAACCAGGACCGGGAGTTTGGCTCAGTGCCTTAAGCACCTGCCCTGGCAGGCACAGAGGTTGTGAGTTCAATCTCCGGTGCCGCAAAAAAATAAATAAATAAATAAATAAAAATAAATGAAAAGGCAAGTTTTAATATAATAAGTAGCTTGTGAGGTTAAGTAGAAAACTTTTGCATCCTTGTGTTAAACAATACTGGAGCCAAGTAATGATAATTTAGGTCCTTGCTGAACAAATGCCTTCTCTTGGAAGGTAAGACTAAATCAACAAAAAAATAAAAAATTGATACAAACATACAAAAAAGGTTGAACCAAATAAACACCTTATTTGCTAAATTGTATTCTAAAATTAGTGCAATTCATTGCGTGGATGTTATACCTCAGATTTAAAAACTTACCACAAGAAGGGCCCCAATTCTTTCCATAGTTTTACTCTGCCAGCCCCACACAATCATAAGATAGAAGCTGTGATAGCCAGACATCACATGTAATTGGCAATATGTGTGGGAGAAATAAGTAAGAAACACTTTTTCCTGTGTCTTTTTGAAAAGTCGACAACATTTTCAGAACCCCCACCTTTTGATGTCTCCTGACATCTTATTGGCCACAACTGCATCACATACCATAAACTACACCAGTCTCTGGCAAGGGAAATATGACTGTCATGGTCAGAGTTTATTTTTCCCCAGTCACATGAGGAAAAAAAAGACTTGTTGGGTGGGTGATCAGTTTTACATTCATACCAATGAACTCCTGAGCAAGAAACCAGGATGCCCCCACAAAGGCCACCTTGCAAGGATAAGGCAATGTCTACATCTTTTTGAAATCTTTTTTCCAAAAGAGATGTGCCTTCACTGTTTTAATTTGATTAATGTTCATTGTAAAAGTTCAACTGGTAAGTAACAATCATCTACAATTAATCCTCCTCCCACAGCACCATGATAATCACTATTAAAAGTTTAACCTATAGTCTTCCAAATTTTCTTCACATATATGTTATTTGATATATTTATATGTTTTTTAATCTACAGACATAGGAATATACCATACATATTGAACATAAATATTTGTCTGTACAATAAACAGTTCCCAATTATATTCTTTATTGCTAACAACCACAATATTCTTCAAGAGGTTAGTGGGCAATGCTTTAGAAAATCCAAGAGGTGAATTATAATTAGTATAAAATACCCAAGAATTTAAAAATACATACAAAGCCCAGGTGCCATCCCTGGCAATACAGCACTAACTAATGGTTGGTCTGTTACAGGCTCAGGCATGAAGATGCAGCTGGGTTGAGATTTCTCACCTCAATTCTTGTGGCATTCCTGTTCACCTCATCACTGGCTATTCTAAGAGTGGGGTGCATGACCCAGTTCTGGCTGTAAATGATAAGGAAGGCTCTGATAGAAGTTCTAGACAAGTTTTCCACAATCACAAAAAGAGACAAGGTAAAGGTGTTTTCTGCTTCTGTATATTGTCACTGGCATGGCACTCCAGGAACAAGGACCACCATCTTGGGAACAGGAGGGAAAAAGACTAAGAGGATGAGCCAGTGATCTGGGGATGACAGAGCAGAAATAAAGGAAGACCTTAACCCCTTGATGATGCTTCATAAGATTGAAACCCTGGAAACTCTCCATTTCTGATCTTTTTGAATAACAGTTCATTTATATTTTCACCAAATTAGTTATACATAGCCAAACCCTTCCTAACTAGTACAGTATCAAAGTTGTTTATAACATGCTTTTTAACTTAGTTCAGGTGTCTCCCACTTAATGTCACTAAAGTGTTTCTAAAAAAATATGTTCTTGGTGAAAATGCCAGTAGGAAACCTATTATATTAAATAGGAAAAATTAGAATGAATTGCACATCAGTCAAAAACCGAAGCAATTTCTTAAAACTTTCCTGAAACTCAGTAATACACCTTTACATTAAAAAAAAGCATTGCATAGAATACAAAGGAGTTTTAAGGCAGTAAAACTATTTTTGCAATATGCATTTGCCCAAATCTATAGAATACGCAACATCAAGAGTAAATTGTAATATAAACTATGGACCCTGGATGATTTTGATGTACCAATATATGTTTATTGGTTACAACAATGGGAGGAACATTGTCTCACAATAGCTAGTCCCATAGGAATGGGGATATATGGAAATCTCTGCACCCTCTACTTAACCTTGCTGCAAACATAAAAGTGCTCTAAAATAACCAGGCATCAAGATGGAGCATGCCTGTAATCCCAGCACTCTGGGAGACGGAGGCAGAAGGATTGCAAGTTCAAGCCCAGCCTGGGCAATTCTACAACTTAGTGAGATTCTGTCTCAAAATAAAAAATAAAAAATGGCTGGTTAGCCGGGCGTTGTGGCACACGCCTTTAATCCCAGCACTCGGGAGGCTGAGGTAGGAGAAGCGTTGTGAGTTCGAGGCCAGCTTGGGCTACAACGCGAGCGCAAGGCTGGCCTGAGCTACATAGTGCGACCCTGCCTTGAAAAACTAGGGCCGGGAGTTTGGCTCAGCGGCTTAAGCACCTGCCCTGGCAGGCGCGAGGTTGTGAGTTCAATCCCTGGTGCCACAAAAAAAAAAAAAAAAAAAAAAAGGCTGGTTATGTAGCTTAGTTTGAAGGTCCTAGATTTAATTGCCAGGAGAAAAAAAGTACTTAAAAATACAAAGCTGTAAATAAAAAAAACTGATCATATTAGGATATAAAATACCTAATGTAACTTCCAGATTGCCAACAATTAAAATGGTTGTTAAGCACTTGCTTACGAACAACAACTTCCTGTCTCACTGCCAGCAATACCCAGGATACTCAGCTCTCTTGTGGTCAGGGGTTTGATATTTTTAAAGTTTTTTTTTTCAAATCAATTGTTGTTTATTTGTACCTAATATGTTTTATCATTTGGTTTTAGCAAGAGGAAAAATTATATAACAGCTATATTAGAATTGTACTTAAAAGCCTACAACATGACAAAAAATGGCATAAATACCTAAAAATCTCAAATGTCTTACACGACAAGAAGTCCTCAGTCTGCCCCCTGTTTCCTTTGGTCTTCTCTTCCACAGGTGTGAAGACTTTTGTCTTCAGGCTCTATAGCCACATGGTTATACGATGTTCACCGCACATCTAGACAACACATCCATGTTACAGGCAGGATGAATGGGGAAAGGGCAAAAAAGCCAATCAAAGTGAGCAAGCAAGGTCTGTTCCTTCATAATGGCTTTCCTGAAGTCCACCTGAAGACTACTGCACTTCACCAGTCAGAATCTCTTGGTCCTGAAAGAGATGGGTCACTCAATGACTCTTCATAGATGTACTTCTAATTTTCTGTCAATTTTATTTGAAATACAATGGCAAATTCTTTCCCTGAGACAATTTCAAAATATCTTAAGTTTTAAAGATACAAATATTTTCCTATATCAATTTTTGCAAAAAAAAAAAAAAAAGGCATTGTTATTGTTACACCTTATCAAGTTTGAGCATTATAAACTAGGAGTGATTGTTCAGGAAAAATGTAAACCAGGGGACCATTCTGCAGGATATGTCTGAATAGTATAGAGTGTTTTTCTTACCTACAGTTCTACCTTATCTTTGGCAAAAGTTCCATAGAAAGTATACCATTGCATGGTTACACCATGCTTGATGTGTCCTGTGCCCCATTATTGGATATTTAGAATATTTTCACCTTTTCACAATTATATACAAGGCTGCATCCTAATTTATGCAAACATTCTAATCTGTTTGTCCAATTACTTCCTTTGGGATAAAGTAAACTCTTGAAATGAAATTGTTTGGCTAAAGGTTTTGAAAATTTTAAATTTTGATACATATTGTTAAACTACCCTCCAGAAAGATAGTACCAACTTTTCTACTTCTCCTTTGCTGGAACAATGAACATGTATCACAGTGACACTGTGGTCCACTTAGATGGAGAGGAGGATGAATGGCCCTGTTAATATAGCTTTTAGAAGCAGAGGGCTTCATAACTCAGACACCAATTACATTTGGAAATGAGATTAGCACATGGAATTTTCCCATTCATCTCTCTGGGAGTTTCAAGGTTCCATTGCTGGGCAGATGAAACAATAAAACAAAACCAGTGAAATGAAGTCAATGTGGTCCCAGAACATTTACCTTGACAAATGTTCCCACTTAGGACCAACTTTCAGGGCAGTTTTCTTAGCTTGACTTGAAAGAGCATCACTACACACCATCCACAGTTTCTCTGCGTTAATGGTCCTTCTCTCCATAACACATACCTTGATCTCATTAGCCTCCTTCTCAAAAACATGTCATGATGTTCTGCCCCAAACGTGTTCTTGAGAATGATGATGAATGTCCTAGTAGACAGTTTATATATAATCATAATGACAGCATCAATAACAACATAGAAGCCACGTTTACTAATCCGGAGTTAGTGTTTAACGCTTAATTTTCAGTTTGGCATGATGACAAAGTTCTGGAGATGGATGACGGTGACGGTTGCATAACAGTGTAAATGTACTTGATGCCACTAAATCTGACACCGAAAGGTGGTTTAAATGATAAATTTGTGTGACATATTTACCAAAATTTTAAGAATGAAAAAGAAAAGCACCAATTTGTGGTTTTTAGTTCAGTGTAGTAAAGAGCTGGAAATTGTTAGCCATCCTAACAACAAGTAAAAAGTTGAACAAGCTGAAAAATCAACAACTCTTCTTGGATACATCAGTGAAAGTGAGATCACATAAATACCTGTCACTCTAAACTGGAGAAAGACAGATGGACACAAAGAATCATAAGTTAAGAGAGCAAAAACCCCTAAGTAGAAAGCTCTGTGGGAATAAGTGCCAGGGTAGGAAAACCTGAACTTTAATTGGAAAATTGCTAAATACTGGATATACAAAAACCTGAGAGTTAAAAACTCAGTAGGACCCAGTCATGGGGACCCCATACTTTCATGGTTTTTACCTTCAGGAGATCTACTAGATTCTCAAGTACATAATGAAGAAAAATCCCCTCATGATTCATACAGGGGGGCAAAAAGGAACGATTATGAAATCACCAGAGCATTCTGTTCCTCATAATATGGCCTATTAACTGCTTTCTTATACACCAGCAATGAATAAGTAGCACTTGAAATTTAAAATACTATTTACATTATCAATCAAAAATAAAACACTCATGCCGGGTATGGTGGCATACACCAAGATTCCAGCACTCGGGAGGCTGAGGTAGGAGAATGGTGACTAGTTTAAGACCAGCCTGGGCTACATAATGAGTTCAAGGCCAGTCTGAACTGCATAGAGAGACTCTGTCTCAAAAAAACAAAACAAAACAAAAACTAAAATAAAACAAAATAATACTCATTAAGATGCAAGGGAAGCCGGGCGTGGCGGCGCATGCCTTTAATCCCAGCACTCGGGAGGCTGAGGTAGGTGGAGTGTTGTGAGTACGAGGCCGGCTTGGGCTACAACAGGAGTGCAAGACCGGCCTGAGCTACACAGTGCGACCCTGCCTCAAAAACCAGGGCCGGGAGTTTGGCTCAGCGGCTTAAGCGCCTGTCAGGCAGGCGCGGGGTTGTGAGTTCAATCCCAGATGCCGCAAAAAAAAAAAAAAAAAAAAAAAAAGATTCAGAGGAATTAGTATAGCCACTATAAATATCATATGGTGGTTCCTCAAAAAATTAAAAATGGAGCTACTATTTCATCCACCTATAAAATTCCTTGGTATATATCCTAAAGAATTAAAGGCAGAATACTATACAGATGCCTGCATATACATGTTTATTGTGGCATGATTCACAATAGCCAAGATACAGAGCCAACCTACGTGCTGTCAACAGATGAATAGATGAAGAAAATTTGGTATATATACACGATAGAGTATTATTCAGCCATAAAGGAGCAAAATTGTCATTTGCAGGAAAATGGGTGGATCTAGAAGTCATATTGAACAAAATAAGCCAGACTCAGAAAGACAAATATTGCATATTTTCTCTAATAAGTAGAATCTAAAAAAGATGACAAGAAAGTAGAAGGAAGACTGTAGGAAGAGATTAAGGATAAGGGGGTGTAAGGTAATAAGGGAGAAGAACACGATCAAAATACATTATACACATTGAAATATCCCAAAATAATTTAAGACTAGGGGATAATAGGGTGAGGTGTGATATGTGTGTGTGTTTGGGGAGGGGGGTGATGTGCATGTTCAAACCTGCCAAATTGAAGCCCATTAATTGACACAGCCAATATACACTAATATAAAAAGATGTGAAGGAAGAAATAGTCTACTTAAAACTTAAGGATACTTTCAAATCTGTTATACAGATTCAATTCAATCCCAATCAAAATACCAATAACATATCTTACCGAATTAGAGAAAATAATCCTAAAATTCATCTGGAACCAGAACAGATCTAGAATAGCAAAGACGATCCTGGGCAACAAAGACGAGACAGGGGGCATCACAATTCCTGACCTAAAATTATCCTATAAAGCTACTGTGATAAAAGTAGTGTGGTACTGACAAAAAACAGACCTGAAGATCAATGGAATAGATTAGAAGATGCAGAAATAACTCCAGACACACTAAGGTACCTTATCTTTGACAAAGGTGCCAAACACATTCACTGGAAGAAAGATAACTTTTTTAATAAATAGCGTTGGAAAAATTGGCTTTCCACATGCCAAAGAATAAAACTGGACCCATGTCTTTCACCATGTACCTAGTTAAAATCTGAATGGATTAAAAATCTCAACATTAAAACAGAAACATTAAATCTGCTGGAAGATAGAGTAGGTAAAACCCTTGAAGACATTGATGTAGGCAAAGACTTTATGAATAAAAGCTAGACTGCACAGGAACTATTGCGAAGAATCAACAAATGGGATCTCATCCTACTGAAGAGCTTTGGCACAGCAAGAGAAACCTACAACAGCGTAAAGAGACTACCCACAATCTGGGAGGAAATGTTTGCCAGCTTTCCTTCAGATAAAGGATTACTATTGAGAACCTATAAAGAACTTAAAAAAAATTAGTCCTCCAAGATTTAAAGACCTAATCCAAAAATGGTCATCTGAGATGAGCACACACTTCTCAGATGAAGAAGTACAAACAGCAAATAAATATGTGAAAAAATGCTCAACAGCATTGGTCATTCAAGAGATGCAAATGAAAATAACACTGAGATTCCACTTCACCCCAGAAAGAATGGCTAGTATTAAGAAGTCAACCAATAACAAATGCTGGAGGGGCTGTGGGGAAAAAAGAACCCTTCTCCACTGTTGGTGGGAATGCAGACTGG
>RJWM01000723.1:0-44035 GCA_004363535.1 Dasyprocta punctata
GCTTGACAATGGTTGCAATTTGCGCATCGTTATCTTTAAAATGGTTTCTTACATTAACAGATATAGACATGCAAGATTGATCCAATCATATGAGTATTAATTGTTCCCTCTCAATAACGAATACATTGAGCAGTGTTCTTTTTAGTTATCTTACATATACACATATACAGGTTTATATCCCCTCCTCTTCCCTTTTCAGATTGAATTTTTTAAAGCTAAATGGCATTCAGAAATTTCTTGCTCATAGACAGTTTAACAAAATATTGGGTCTGGAAGCAAGTTCTCCATGTTATACATTCATTTGGAGATTCAACTGTCTATTGACCTCTTTGTATGGAGGATAATAACACATGATTAAGAAGAATAATATCTCCCTTAGGATAAAAATTTGAATTTATATATCAATCCTTTTTACTTTAGGTTCAATAAACCTGCTCAAGAAGGGCATGCGCTAGCCACTGGAGTGGCAATTCCAAAAGTGACCATCACAGAGGTTCAGGTTTTTTAACTCAACATCTCCTGTTTACATTACATGGAAATCTGCCAGCAGAAAAGATGCACAACATATATACAGGAAAGTGAAACTGTCCTACTAAAATTTTATTTCTTGGTGACGTTGCTTATATTACAGTATAAGATTAGCAAAAATATTATAAGCTACAAAACAGTAGACTTTCCTTTTACTCTTTACAAAATTTAAAATACTAATTTTAATATGACTTTTAATGATAGTTCATTAATATAAATAAACTATAATTATAATTTTTTTCAATATAAGATGGAAATAGTGCATCTAACAATGGGGAAACTCCTGCAAAATATAGAGGTAATGGATTTTGATCTTTTGCTCTAACAGATGCAATCTTTGTATTTAATAAAGTAGATGCTGAGCTCACAGAGAAAGCCTAATTCTTTATCTTTTCTTATTCACACTGTGTCTGAATCTTTACTGTATTTCATGGCTTATATTATTTGCTGCATTCCACAGTAAGTACATGTCACACTGGTATTTAGTCTTTAGTGGAACCCAAAAATGGGGACATAACCCAGAACTGGGGAGGGATTGTACAGTCTTGGACAGAACCAAAAAGAGATATTTAGGGTGTTAGGATCCAAAGAAAATAAAATGCCGGAATTTGAGATTAGGTCAGGAGTAAATATTAGGCAGAGAAACAGGAACAAGAAAAACATACAAGCCAGAGATCATACATCCCCAATGTGTTAAAGCACTGGAAGTAGACTCTAGAACATTCATAAAATATCAAAATAGCAATTGACATACAATTTATCCCATCAGTAACTTATACTACAATGGATAGCAATGACCAACTTACCTACAGTGAAAAGAAATAAATCTTAACTGACAGCAGCTGTTCACACTTGAAAGAGACTTGAGTTTGTTCTACAAGTACATAATTTCATTATGTTATGAATTTACTTTCTTGAATTTCATATTTAAACTGGGCCTAGATAGATTTATTGATCAATGTGCAGTTGCAACTCAGTTACTTTCCTTCAGTTTCCAGGAAAAAGAATGAACACAGCTAGGAACCAGTAACAGTTAATTCTCATTGCCCCCTCAAATCAAGACTGTCCAAGAGATCATAACGTCTAGTCATCATCTTTCAGGAATGGGACAAAATAGACTGTTAATAGTCGCTCCATTTCAGAAAAGTAACACCAATCTGTCCTTTACTCACATCAACGTTCAGGAATTTGTTAACTACCTAGGCTCCATCTTGGAATGTAAAATAAGAAAAGAAACTATATTTTTGAATTTACATCATTTGCTAGGCATTGCATCAGGCTCCTTCAAATACATTATCTCATTCAATCATCACAAAAATTATTCAAGTTCTGTATTGTCATAAATTAAACCTACTAATTCATAATTGCTTGTAGTCTCTGAGTCACATTGCAACAGGCAACTTTTGCAAACCTTTAAAAAAGCAAAGAGATCCAGATTAGCCTTTGGAAAATGAAATGATGCCTGCAAACATAGAAGCATTGTTGCATTCCTTTAATGTGCTCATAAAAGCAGTTAAGTGTAACAGAAGTTTAGGATAATTACTGTAGCAAGCTATTTCCAATATTAATATTAGAGGATTTCACAAATTCAGTTACTGCTGGTATATGTTTGCAGTCTTTATTTCTTTGTATTTCACAATCACTCAGTCAGAGTTAAAAATGTCAATCATTATATGCTTTAGAGATTAGAACCTAGGAGATATTTTTATGAATGTTTGTTGGCATTTACACGCATAGGTAATAGCAAATATCTGTGCATAGTATTCTCTTCCCCAAACAAAAGATAAATTTATTCACCTACCCTTCTTTATCACAGCACCCACACTAAACTAAAAGATCAGATGTCCAATCACACCAAACTACAAATTCAGTTTAAATTCTACAAAGTGCTTGGTATTCTGCAATCTCTCATGGTTTTTATATTGCAAAATACATGATATATATTAACTAATAGTGATCATTAACTACATTTTTAACTAGTAAGAAAAATAATACTAGTGGTATAATGAGGCTGTAAATAAATATATTAGTAAGAAAAATGTATAGATCATGAGGGCTGATACTTAAGACTTCTTGGATCTCTTTTCTGGGTGCCAGTCACCAGCTAGGCAACTTGGCCTCTCAGATTACCTAATGCGTAAACTGCAGGTGAAAATACTGTCACTTTATAGGGTGATTTATTGGCATAAATTTATGCTGATAATATGTTTGGAATAAATGGAACCACAGCAGAAAATGACCCCCTCACACTCCAGTATACTTCAGTTGCCGGGGTAACAGTTCCTGTTACAGTTTCTGTTACGTGTATTTCTTAGAAACAGTTGTTCATTGTGACGCTTAGCTGGTTACTATGATGCATCCTGAAAAAAACATTCAAAGACAGCCAAATACCCTGCTTCTTGCTTGAAACCCAATAAAAATCTCTCCTCCTGAATCTTCAAGGCCTGAAATTTTTATGAGGATTGATTCCTCTTCAGAGCCCATCTTCCATAGCAGAACAAGACATTTCTATTCTTGTTCCTGCTTTTGTGTGTGTGTGTGTGTGTGTGTGTGTGTGTGTGTGTGTGTTTGGCATGATTTTCATCTAATTCTGTCAGGTTGAATACTGAAGGTACTGTTTTGTGGAAAGTACTGAAAAAGAAAAGTACCAGGTGATTGTTAAATTGTTCTTCTATCTTAAATTGCTTGAATATCAAGATTGCCTTTGTGCTGGATTTTGTCTGTGCTGGTTTTCCTGAAAAAATGACTGTGAATTGAAGGGAGAATAAAATCTTTGGGGAGCTTTCTGATAGGAGCCTTAACTTGACACTTTAAAACAGTTCCTATTCATCTCAGAATCCATTCCAAAGTTGTTGTCTGCACTGGTTTTCAGAATCTGTCTTTACACTTTTTGCAAAAATCTCTGCAGCGCTTTGGTCATTGTCTCAGTCCTTTGAACCACTGCTTGCTGCTAGGAAGAGAGGCAGTGCCATGTAATTGCTGTGAGTGCAACCTTTAAACAAGCTTGGATTTGATTTTGTTACACCATTTACCAAGTTTGTGATCTTGTGCAAGTGTTTTAAGCTGTTCATTATTCCATTTCTTTTTTGGTAAAACAAGATGAAAAAAATAACGAATAACCCAAAGGGATGTGATAAATAAATGAGAAAATCTATGCAAACTCTCCAGCACAGATCCTGTACCTGGTACGTTTTCCAGGAATGATAATTCTTTTTGCCATGCACCTATAATATTATCTTCTCAGAGCAAGCAATTCCTTATAAATGAAGGGGAAAATATCTACAACGTTCTGTGAAACGTTGAACTTTGGATTATAACATAATTGTTCTTGTCTCACCTTCTCTGTAAAATAATGATATTTGAACTTTGTAGTTTTCTTATTAGAAATAAATAGTTAAAGTATGTAAATTTTTAGAAGAGTTCTAGGAATATTGTAAAAATATACACGTAAGGTGCTCTTTAAACTATGATTGAAAGTCCTGTGAAAAAACCCCGAAGCAAAGCAAAGCAAACCAAACCAAAGTCATCTTCTGTTAATCAGGAAGTTATTTTTCTAAGATATTCATATCACCTCTCTTCCTAAATCCACCCACTCGTTTTGGTCGAATATGTTCTGTATGAAATTATTATTCTCAATCCCATGTACTGTTACTCAGGTTCTATGTTTGTTCCATTTATCTGTCACCTCTAGTCTAGTGCATATGTGACAACTACTGATTCATTTAATGACCATCCCAAAAATGTGTAGCTTGCATACAATTTTTACTTGATTCTTTAAAACATTTTATTTTTCTCAGGGTAGACTCAGTCTTCCAACATAAGCTAACTATCTGACGTTTATAGAACAGGTTATTTTACTTCAGCATTATACCATCTTCAATTTTCAAAAATTAGACTCTATATGCATTCCTTTCAGAAAACATTCTTGATGGGACTATTTTCTTGAATATTTAGTTTAAATATTCAGATTTTTCACTGAGGCAAACCTCATTGCCTTTTCCACTATTGCTTTAGTTCAGTCCCTAATCATGTCTAATCAACGCTACTGCCACAACATCTTAATGGTTTCTCATTCTCTAATCTTTTTTCTCTTCATTCTGCTCTTCAACACCATTGATAATGACTTAAAAGATTCTAACAGTATTATTTTTCTACAGCATTCAATGACTCCCCTTCTACAGAATTTCACCTTAATTTCTTAACCTGAGAAAGAATCTGTGTTCTTTAACTTGCTTACTAGACAATTTTGAGTCCTTAATAAAAACGAGATTGGAAACATTAAGGGAAGGATAGATTTCGTTAGTAGGGGCGATGTAATGATTGAGAAGTGAGTTAAATTTTAAACATATTCAGTCGAAAGTGCACGACACAGTATTTATTTGAAATATTTTGTTTTCTACTCTTACCTACACCTCAGAATTCAATACCGTGTATTGATACTTACATATATGACTGAACATGACTTTCAAATATATGACTTAATAAATTTAGTACATGAAACAACTATATATTTACATTTATATCTACACATGCATGAAAAACAGATAACACAGAATTGAAAAGGAAGGTTTTGGCATAGGAAGAGAAAGGATTCAATTTATTCTGGATAAGTTTGAGGTAATTGTGCATTATTCAGTTCTCATTGTATAGTATACAGTAGATAATGAGAGTTTTTAGTTCATGGAGGAGAGGCGTATATGAAGTTAGCAAGACAAATATGGGTGGACTGATACATTTGTGGTCTTAAATGCATATAAATGGGAGGGATTACTCACCCCTGAAAAGTCCTGAATAATATTTCTTAATAGATATTTGTTTCCTTAGGAGATAAATTCTCATTGGGAGCAAATGTCATTTTCAAGTCATGTCCTAGTGCCCTCATCAGTGAGATTATGTCCTTCAAATATTTGAAGAAGAAAACACATTCAAATAGTTATAATTTGACCTCATTTTTGTCTTTTATCTTCCACATAATATTATGTACTAGTTAAAAGTTATATGAATTTTGTTGAGATGGATTGAGACCCACAGTCATTCCTTAGTTATGTTTGCAAATCTTTAGTTTTATGAAGAATACGCACTGAAAATTGAAAATAAGTTTGTGATTTTAAATTTGTGGTACATAGATTTTAATCCATTTCTTATTGGAACATATCCCACAAGTACTATTATTTACAAAGGAAAAATATTTAGTAGGGATACAGCTTAATAGCAAAATAAAAATTATAGCTACCTACTTGAAAAGGGCCTTTCCTTCAACTCATTTATAGATTTTTAAAGTGAAATGTTCCAGAAATGGAAAGAAAAATTTTCAGCTATATATCTGAAATGCAATCTGCTCTAGAGCTACTTATGCATATGTTAAATAAAACAAATCTCAATATTTTGCAAAGTTTTCATTGTGAGATATCGTTCAACTTGTAATGCTTCAGAATGCTGATTGCACATAAACTATTTTATCAACTGGAAGAAAAGAGTGATACCTATATTTCTTTTTTTTTTTTTTTTTTTTTTTTTTGCAGCACCAGGAATTGAGCTCACAACCTCATGCCCTGCCAGACAGGTGCTTGATACCTATATTTCTAAATGTGATTAATATTTTGCAATTTTCTCCATCCATTTATTAAAGATCCAACACGTAGTAAATATTACTACAAATAAATATCACCTTGATGTTTGATCCTCAGGAAAGATCCCATCATTATATATCTTAAGTAAAGACCTTTCTTAAATAGACAAATAGTCTGTGTGTTCTATAAACCTAGTCTAAAGTTAGCCATAGGTAATGGCCTTTGAAAGTGCATCATTCATTTATTAGTCCAATAAATATTTACTGATCACTGGAAACGTTTAAGCATATTTTTAAGTAAACGACTAACTCTAATAGGATCCAAAACATGCTAAGTGCTATAATATTGGGACAAAGAGAGTGCTGTTTGAGTGTAGAGAGAGTAATGCTCAAATTTTTCTAAAAGGCTTCAATGACAGTAGATTCTGAAATTACTTCTAAATTTCTATGGAAAAATATACTAGCTTTGGAGAAATGACTTACTTCATTTGAATGAATTAGAAATAATGTCCTGTGAAAGATAAAATTAACAGATAGTCAATGACAAAATTATGGCAAGTACTGACTAAAGAATATGGATTTTGTTTAATTTTGATGAGAACTACCAAAGAATATGTCTGAACATAAGGGTAAGTGCTCTCTTTTGGTTATATTTTTTAGGTGACTATTTCAGTAATGATCTCCAATCAGGAGAAATTGAAGATAGCATGATATATTGAAGGTATGGACCAGAATGGTGGCAATGAAAAGGAAATGGCATGGAGATTAGGATTAGGATTCAGAAGTGTATGTAGGACAGAAGTAAATTAGATTGAGAAAAAGTACCCTTATGCCTCATATAGCTTTCTTCTTTTTCCACTAGTATCTTGGACCCACTACTAAACTCTCTTCATCTCACTGCAATCAATACTCAATCTTTTTTTCTCTCTTTTTATTTATTTATTTTTTTGAACTGGGGATTGAACTCGATCTCGCACTAGCCAGGCAGGCAGTTATGTCATTGAGCTAAATTTCTGGCCCAGTACTCAATCTTGTATTGTGAAGACACTTAAAAATAGCACCCACATTGTTTAGCTATTAGTTTAAAAAGAGCAACAAATGACCATCAATTGGGAAACCCAAGATTTCTTCTTGATAGTCTTATTATTTTGTTTAATAATGCTTTAAATCATAATTTATGGCATTAAAATGGTTATGTAATTTTTGCTATGCTATTTCTCAAATAGGCAGAAACTTTTTTAGGGGCTACAGCTGTTATTATTTGAAGATAAATCTTAGAAAAAGAGAATATATTGGAGACGTGAGCAGCAGTAAATAATAAAAAATGCCATGTTTTTCTCTGTAAAAGCTAAAGTGGCAGAAACATAATCCAATCAAATAGTATGGCTTCCAAATATGTGTTTCTTGTATAAAATATTATGTTATTTTCTCCTCAGCAGCAGCTTATCACATCATTTCTTTTCACTTCCTTTCAGATCAGGAAAAGTTCATAACATGTAACCATATACAGCAGAGCCTTACTATTTCAAAGAAATCTTGTAAGTTCTAGAATTTTCTATGTATTATTTTTACCTCTACACATAAACAGATCATTCTTCCTACTCTCTATTGCTTAAATAAAAGAGTCAATGTATAAGTTTGAAAAAGAAATGCACTGTTAAGACCTTCCTAGTCCAGAAAGCTGAGCTTTGAGTATGTGAAATTCTGTGGCCTGCTAGAGAATTTGAAAGATTTTTACTTATGAAGACCAAATTATGTCAGCAATAGGAGGAAGGACTCACAACAACCCAGTAGCTATCCTGTATTTCCTACTGCTGAAGTACTAAGTGACTGATTAAAAGGCTTTGTGTACGTTGTCTCTAAATTGCATTTCACCTTGTGTGCATTCAGCAGCACCAAGAGACCAGTATCTATTTCACACTCCAGTTCAGAAGAGCCTACCATATCCTACTTCCTTCACCTGTGAAATTTGTTGCTTTGCTTAGTGCTTTGTGATTATGAATCATGAATTACTTATGCCCATATTATGTGTTGCCTTTAGTTCTTACCAAGGTATGCTTAAATTCACTGCTCCTTTTCCTTGTATTATTACCCTCACTTATAGTAAAAGGATTAAAATTCACTTAGGTAATAAGGTTTCTAGTTTAGGGCATAACATTTATCCAACTTCGTTAAAGAGAGAAAAATAATCAGTAAGCTCACTGGTGCAAATATCCTAGGCAAAATACATTTCTTTCTTCTTGCCTCAGTGGCTTAGAAATAGAAAAGAGATAGAGAATGTAGAGATTTCCCAAGACAAAAGTGGATAGGATATGAGTTAATAAGTGAAGGAAATTTTCAGCATCATCTCAGTGGATGATGATCATGTGAGGGTGGGGTATATTGTCAGAAAAAGTGTGACATGAAGCAAAACCAATAATATGAATTAAGTACAAAAAATTAAGATAATCTGATGGGACTCTAGTATGGGAACAACATATTGGCTTTTAACTGCATGTAATCTGAACCAATTCATGAGCAACAATTTTATTAGTAGTGTCCAGATCCCAAAATGAATATTAGTGTTGAGCTGTGGCATCTATGTCCAATTTGGGCAACAGTGCTACTTTCATAATATCAGCTGTGCACCAGGATTTTTAGTGGTGTTTCTATGTAAGCAGCCTTCAAACTTAGCACTTTGTTTTGTTCTTAGCATAATCAGAATTGGCATCTATTGTTTTGTAAAAGGGAAGCAACTACAACAATGCCTTCTGTGTGATCTACTTCACATAATATAGGCACAGTAGAAGAAATCTTTCTAA
Organism: Dasyprocta punctata; assembly: GCA_004363535.1. Lineage (NCBI taxonomy): Eukaryota > Metazoa > Chordata > Mammalia > Rodentia > Dasyproctidae > Dasyprocta > Dasyprocta punctata. The sequence goes on from RJWM01000723.1 coordinate 8,899, forward strand.
TTAATAAAGAGGTATTTCTTCGTTAGTCACATTTTTATAGATTTTAATAACATTTCCTAACTTTAATTATGTGCTCCATTTTTCAACCTGGCAATGAATAGAGAGGTGGTAGGAATGATAAAAGAGAACAACAACCACTGTATTGTAGAGACCAAATGAAAAGAAACTTACATAAAAATATTGCTTGTTCTTCCTCAGTCTGAAGTTGGGAAGGGTTGATTTGGAACAATACTGTAATATTAGTGTTATTAATATCAACAATAAACACAATTTAGAAAGCTACTATTTATTGACAACTTCCAACTCTCATGTCAATCAATGTCCTTCATTTGCCTATTTCATTCAACAACAACTTTAAGAGATAGGTGCTGTCTTAAGTTCCAGTTATAGATGAGGAAGCTGCATTTTAGACAGGTTAAAGAACTCACTAAAATTTACAGAATTATGAGGAGAATATAAAATTAGAAACTGCATCTGTTTGATCTCAAAACCTAATTTTTAAGTAATTCTATCACAAGCAAATAAGGACAGTGATATACTCTACTTATATGTATCTCATATCATATCTCTAAAGAAAATCAGGTAGAGGTGAAAAAACACTGGAAAATGGAAAGGAAACCACCATGTATCAATCACTGTACTAGTAGCTTTATATCATTATTTTGTTTCATTTTTACAACCACTCAGATAAGTATTATATAGATTTTACATTTCATGAAACTTGGACTTATAGAGATTTAAGAAACTTTCCTATTCCTAGAGCTAATAGGTAATCAAGGCATAACACAAAGTCTATATCTGTATAAAATAGAAGAAGGCGTTTACTAATAGTTCCCAAAAATGTTTTCTTCCTCATTTGTTTTTCTTGGGAAATTGCCCATTTGCCATCTTGCTAAGAAAGCCATTTTTGCCAATACGTAATATTGTTTTTATTTTTATGAGTAAGTGGAGAGAGAGACAGACAATATAAAAAGATATAATACACCTGCTCCATACAGTGCCACTCTAAATTATGTTGGTTCAATAAATAGAAACTTTAGAAGACCTTATATTTGTATTTAATCTACTGCCAAAATTGAATTATCTCTAATAAGGGAAATTGATCTCAATTTAATTGGTATATTCTTCCCTGATAAAACATTCTTGGTCTCTTAGAGACTAAACAGTGAGTGAGATACCATGTTGGAAAATAATCTAAAAATGAATTTTAGAATTTTTTAGAAGTTTAAAAAAATGTTTAGAGGATTTCCTTCCACCATTCTGATTTTTAAATTGCCATTGTATATGCTACACTGGTTTTGATCATCTAAATTAACCTCTTTAATTGTTGGTGCTTTGAGAAAGACATTGTTAAATTTTTTCTACAGACTGTATTACTAAACAACAAATAAGAATTCAGATCACTCCCTACCGCCTATATTTTCTCTAAGCTACTTAATTCATAGCCATTACTGAGTGACTTTCTTGCTTTTTCTATTATTAATGAAGTCATAAAGAATAAAAGGCAATATTTCTGAGTTTATCTCAGTTGGTTTTATTTGGTTAGAGCATTTATTCTTTTTCTGATTTTCTTGAACTTTTTCTCTGCATGTTATTTTGAAGTTCACAGAGCTTTCTATAAACAATTACTTTGATATATTTGTCACAAAGTTCATATATTTCTATATTTTACTATTTCTTACTACATTTTTAATAATTTTATTCTTATTGTTTTGATAATTTCTTGTTTCCCTGATTGTTCTTTATCTTTTTGGCTGTATATTGATGTCTACACATCAAAAAACAAACAAATAAACAAACAAACAAACCAAATAAACAAACAAAAATCATAGAAACTTATTGCAATCTTTGTAGACAGGTGTCAGCTGGAAAAATCATTCAATCACCCTGCCCATAGATTCCTGACCAGCTATCTGGCATGATTTTTGATTTGGTTTCCTGCTGAGTTTCTTGGTGAATCTGGACTAGCCTTAAACCCTGACTCTCAAATGGTGGGTAGATACTGGGATGGACAAGAAACTTTGGTCCACAAGGATGAGTCTGAGCCACCATCCATGGTTTGAAGCCTTAGTCCTGGGTCCAGAAAGCACTTGAGTAGACTTTGCTACCGACATACATGAGAACTTGTCTAAAGCCTGGCTTCACAGGTTCTGATGAAGTACTATACTGGTCTTGAACATGTGGAAGTGTATGATCTGATACTGGTGTGAATCTGGAACCTGAGCCTATAAAGACAGACCTTGGTCCTGGGTAGATGGGAACTGGTAAAATACCTGGGCTTGCTGGAGTGATTTTGAACTCTCAATTTGTGAGGCTGATAGTTGTACTTGAGTCCACTGAAGTGGGCCTGGGTTGAGATCAACTACATCAGTGGGTTACTGGGATTCACTTTGAACCTGATGTCTGACAGGTAATGGGAAAGGTGTGGATCCTGAGTTTGTGAGGGTTGGTCTGAAGCCTGGGTTAACAGATGTTGGTTTGGAGCCTAAAATTATAGAGATTGTCCTGGAGCCTGGTTAGGTACAAGCTAGCCTAAAAATTGGATGTGAAAGTGGTGTCTTAGATACTCAATCTTCCATGGTTAGTTCAATGAAGATAAATGTGCATCCTGGAACCCTAGAAGGTAGCCCAGAACCTGAATCTGTAGGAATCGTCCTGGTGCTGGAAAGTACTCAATAATTGGAGATAATGGAATTCTCCTGGATACACTACAGGCCTGGATATGAGGATCTGCCTGTGAGTTTTGCCAAGATAGGTCAGTGTTTGGGGTCTGAGGCAAAATCCCATGATTACTTCCCTTCCTGTCTCACAAGTGGCAGAGAATTCTTTGCATTCTCTTCTGAATGGGGTAGAGAAAAGCTTGATATAGGTAATGTAAAATTGTCCTTTCTACCATAATAAATGTATTTTATTGTTTGTGCTTCATAAAGGTGCTATAATATGGTACTTGATTTCCTGGACCTGTGAAGGTATTTTCATGCTTTGACAGTTGTCCAAATTGATATTTCTGGAACAATCGATGTTTTTATTTTATACGGTTTCAGTGTATTGAGACTCAATCTTCATCATAAGGTATTAAATGGGTAGAAGTCTAATCTGACTGTGGTGTTTAGAAGTAGGACTTTTAGGGCTCCATAAGATCACTGAGACTGAGTCCACGTGATTGAACCTAGTGGATCACTCTCTCTCTCTCTCTCTCTCTCTTTCTCTCTCAGTATATATATATATATATATATATATATATATATATATATACATACATACATAAAATAAGGCCACATATATTTAAAGAGAGATATAAATATAAATATACATATAAATATGGTCTTAGTGTCTGCCACCCACTATATCACCAGATATGGGACCTTGACATTGACCTTGGGAATCCAGAACTGCAGAAACAAACTTTTCTTTATAGCTTACTTCCTCTGTAGAATTGTACTATTGGTATCAGAAAAATGGATGAATTGAGCTGTACTCTCATGTTCCACTATCTGATGTCTGACTACAGATCGGGATCCTTATGTATTAGAATAACCAAGTACAATAATATATTTTCTAAAACCCATGAAGTTAATTTTAAAAGCTTATCTACATTATGAATCTCTTTCTAATTCTTTGCTCTGACTGATTCCTTGTCTAATGTGAAAGATACTATAACCCAACCTTTTTTCTTGGTGTGTGCTCTATTTTGACATCTGATGCTGCTTGATGTAATTGAAGGAGAAAAACTGCATGATTATTTAAAACATTAGTTTTTTGATTGGACCTTTCATAAATATTCAAAAAAAAGAGAAAAGAAGAAAAAGTAGATGCATGAAGTTCCTAGAGAAAACAATCATTATAAAGGCTTGCAAATTTGGAAATTTAAGTATTATGGCTCAACTCATATGTCTGGCTATCTCACCTCCCATAAAGGGAACTGGCATGTCTTAACCACCCACAAGTCAGTGCTGAGAAATCTCTCATGTAATTCTTGAATAGCTTTCAAATCTCTCGGGGTTTGAAAGGTATAATTAAAGCTTATTATTCTCCTTTCTTATGTCTACCAGCTGTCTGATCAGAGGAAGAAAGAAAATAAGATTTTTTCTTTAACAAATGAAAGTATTTGCTAGATTCAAAAAGAAGTCTTCTATGTATTAAAAAACTCATATCTCTTTTAATAAAGAGATAATTGAGTTGAATTACACACAAATGAATTTTTTAACTTTTACTAGAACACGTTTGCACTATATAATAATTGCATTCACTCTATTGGATTGGTACATGTACATAACACATTTCAATTCCATTTTCCCCCTTCTCTTCACATTCCTTTTATTTTTCCAGCATTATACTGATTTGTTTATCTTATAAGACCATATAAAGAAAATTATCATATATAGAAGTTGAAAAACAGACTAATAGGCCAAAAATATATATAAAATATCTGAAATATGGTACTAAGTCAAGGTATACTTTCAAATACACTGCTCATATTGGATTAAAATGCCTTTTTTCTTCTCTTTTTTCCTATAATCTGACCTTTATATTACATATATATAATATATTATACATATACATATATATATATATATATATATATATAGAGAGAGAGAGAGAGAGAGAGATTCAGAGACAGATGGAGAGGAAGAGACAGAGACAGAGACAGAGAGACAAAATTTTTCCTACAAGGGAAACCATGTGATGTTTAAGGTTGTGTGTCTGAGTTGCTTCACTTAACATTGTGGTATCGAGGTGCATCTATCTTCCTACAAATTGTGTTAGTGTACGTATGATTCTTCACGTCTTTTAGTGTTTGTTTTTGAAGTTGTGTGTGTGAAGTTGTGCGAATATGTTAATAATTGTTAAGTTTTTGTTGAATTGTTCCTTTAACTAATGTACAGTGACCTTTGTCTATTTTGATCAGTCTTAGCTTGAAACCCAGTCTGTTTGAAGTTATTACAGGAACTCCTGATCTCTCCTTTGATTTTTTACATCTGTGAATATTTTTTGAATTAAATGTATTTCTTGCATACTACAAATTGTTGAGTTTTCTTTTTTGATCCACTCTACCAGTCTATATCTTTAGTTGGAAAATTGATACCTTTCATAATGAGTTATTACTGAGAAGTATTGACTTATTCCTATTATTCCATTATTTTCTGTTGCTGATTTCCTCTTTTCTTTCCCTATTGCTTTCTGGCTTGTCCAGCCAGATGTATTCATTCTTCTTTACTCATTTATATTTTTGGTCCATTGCTTCTTTCTGGAATAGCCTTAAGAATTTTTGTAATGCCAGTTTAGTGGTCATGAGTTTCTTGAAGTTCCCCTTGTTACTGAAATATCTTATTTCTTCATCAATTTTAAAGTTTTTCAATGTAGGTATATAAGTTGGGGTTGTAAATTGTTATCTTTTAGGGCTTGAAACACTTCAGTTCAAGGCCTCATGCACTTTAAAGTGTGTGTAGAGGCTTCTGTTGTGATTCTAATGGGTTTACCTTTGTATGTGACTTACTGCCTTTCTCTAACACCTTTTAAAATTATGACTCCAACAAGGAATTCTGGAATTTTTAATATAATGTGGAATGAAGAGGTTCTCTTTTGGTCATAGCTATTTTATGTCCTATATGCCTCACTTATGTGTATGTTTCTTTCCCTACGTTTGTGAAGTTTTCTGCCATTATTTCTGTGAAAAGATCTTTTATGCCATCTGTGTTGTCTTCTGATATTTATTTATTCCTATTATGCTTAGATTGATCTTCTTTGCATAAACCAGCAGTTGTTGCATCAATGTTTCATTTTTTCTTGCTCTTTTTAGGAACCTTTGAGTAGTTGGTCTTTGCAGGCAATATTGTGCTCTAGTTATGAAATTCTGTCCTCACTTTTGTCTGTTTTACTGCCCATACATTCAATATGATTTTCAGTTTCTTGAATTGCTGAATGAATCCATTTTATGTGCTCTAATTCTTTGGTTAACTGGTCACTCATGTTTTGTGTCAGTTTTCTAACTTTGTTGTAATGTCTCCTGAGAGCTACTGCATGATTTGATTATTACTTTCTTTGTATGACTAGTTACATGTTTTCTAATCTTGCAGAGTATCACTTTGAGCTGTTTTCTGTCCTCTCCTTTTATGCTTTTGGGAAATTCTGGTGTGTGGATCATGCAGTTCTATCATTTGTTGCCACCTGGATTGGCCTCAGAGAAGGTAAGGGTTTGGGGAGATATTCTGTTGCCTTTTTTTCCCATGTTTCTATTGTTTTTGTTCATTGATTTATTTTGTTTTGCTTTTGTTTTGAGGTTTGTGGATGTTTTAGTCTAAAGACTTTGTTACTACTATACAGATCTGTTTACTTACTTTTCAGTGCTATAATTTTTGTATGGATAATTGCAATTCTTTGCCACTGCTTCAAGATTCAACCACCTTGCTTATTTTGGGAAATGAGAATGCAGTGTAATTAAACCACCAAGTTCTCTGGGAATGTACTGCAGTATTATTGACATTAAAAAAAGCAATCTTAAGGCTGGCTTACAGAGAAATAGCAACATTTGAGGTAAAGAGTTAATAACAAGTTAAAGAGTCACAGAAGTATTTCCTGACAAACAGTAGATAGTAGCACACATTAAGAATCAGTTATGTACCACCCTTATTTCTGAAGAAGAAACCATCAATTATAATGTGGGCACTAAGCCAACCCAAGTAATTTTTTAGAGCTTATGTGTATTAACTGTAACAATATCTTATTACTTCATCAATTGTGAAAGATAATTTTGTGGGGTACAGCTATCTGGTTTGGAGTTTGTTTTGTTACAAGACTTGAAATACTTTGAGCTCTCTTTACTTTAAGAGTTTATGTTGAGAAGTCTGCTGTGATTCTGATGGACTTTCCTTTTTAAGTGATTTGTTTCTTTTCTCTAGTATCTTTTAATATTCTGTTGTTGTGTTGAATTTCTGGAATCTTGATTATTATATGCCTTGATGTAGTATTTTTCTGTTCATGGCTAAATTGGGTTCTGTATGCCTCACTTATCTATATGTCAATTTCTTTTTCCATGCTGGAAATTTTCCTGCCACTACTTCTGTGAAGAATTTTTATGTCCTTTGTGGTATCTTCTGATATTTTCATTGCTTCCAATTAATCTGTTGTTATTTTTCTTTGCATCATCTAGTAGTTTTTATTGATTTTTCAGGTTATTTTGCTATTTTTAAGAAGACTTTCATTTGATAATCACTAACTGCAAATCTGTTTGTCCTCATATTGGCTGATTACAATAGAATTTTTAATCTGGAAATATGTTTGAATTTCTTTGATGGAAAGCAGTTCTTTCCTATGTTGAGCATTCATGTTTCCCATCACTTTCCTAAGGTCCTCTATATTTTTAAATCTGTATCTACTCTAGATACATAGATCATGCCCTTCATTATGAACATCATCTCTTCAGTTATCTGTGAAATTACTTCCAATTTTTTTCTAGACACTCATTCATCTACTCTGTTACTTCCACCGCTACCTTTTCAATCACTTGAAATAGGTTTCCAACAACCTCTGCATTCCTTGGCAAGTCATTAACATTAAAACTGCCATTAAAAGTAAAAATCAAAATTAGGTTATTTGGGAGCATGTCTTAATTTCCAATAACAAGAAAACTTATATCATAAAAGCACATGTAATAAAAACTAGTCCTTCAGAAGATGAGACTGTAACTGTCATATAGACCTCATGAGAGCATTCAGATGAGTAAAATTCATTTATGCTAACAGCGAAATGAATAAAAAGTGTCTTCAGAGGGAGAATTGCTCCCATTTAAAATCTTTAAAAAGGCTCAAATAATCTGAAATAAGAATTAATATCTTCACTTAGCAAAATGCTTGTTTTGCCTCATATGCCTTGCTGCTGGTATTCATTCTTTACTCACCTATAATTATTCAAATTTACATTTATTCTCCATTAGTCTCCTCTGTCCTTTTCCATCACCTTCTTTTGTTTTCCACACAGTTCAAGAGCACCCTACAACATACCTAAAAGGAAAGTGAAATAACAAAAACTTGCATAGTATTTACAATCAAGGCACTATCCTATCCATTTTTTAATGTTCAAAATTTTTTGTGAATTGCATATTATCTTTCTCCCAATTTTATAACAATAGAAACTGAGGCACATAAATTTTGATTAATTTTTGTCAACTTTTACATCATTAATCAATGAAAAAAATCGATGTTTAAGATTCAGATAATAAACCGGGCATGGTGGTGCATCCCTGTAATCCCAGCACTTGGAAGGCTGAGGTAGGAGGATCATTGTAAGTTCGAGACCAGCCTGGGCTACAAAGTGAGTTCAAGGCCAGCCTGCACTGCATAGTGAGATCCTGTCTCAAAAAATAGGGCTGGGGATTTAGTTCAGTGGCTTAAGCACCTGTATGGCAGGCACGAGGTTGTGAGTTCAATCCACAGTAGAAAAATAAAAAAGATTCAGATAATAGATTCTGGAGTATTATCCATAATTCCCCACTGTTTCCATTGGAAAATTCAGAGGAAAGCACAACATGTAGCCACAAAGTGAGAAATTCATTTATTCCTGGGTATGCAAGCTAAATGTCTTAATGGCTGGGCATGCCTATGAGTGTAGTAAGACTGGTTGCAGAGGGGAAGTAGTAAAGGAACCTATGGTGAACTGGAAGCTACACATTCTGCCTAAATTTAGCTAAAATAAATGTGATTTTTAATCTAGGGTTTTTGCCATCTAAGTGTTATCTTTTCGTCCTTTAAATGTCTGTATTGTTGTCTTCCACTGTACTCAGTTTACTTAAAAAAGAAGAGAACCGAAGCCCATAATTCTGAAATGTTTTGGTTCAATTGTTTTGATTTATTAATACTGGAGTTAGAATCAGTAAGTATAGTCTATATCAGAATGAATTTTAATTCTTACCTGGGGTGTACAAGTGTGTGAGTGTGTGTATGTGTTTGTGTACAGTACTCTGTTGATGAAAGCGAAATCCTTTCCTTTGCATCTGTACATTGATGTACCTGATTATTCTTGCTCTCATATGAAAGTTAAAAATTGCAGTCACATTTTTTTATGTGTTTCTTCTTGTAGTGGAATAAAGCTTTAATAAATGTCTTTTAGCCATCTTCAGGTGGCAGATAAATCATTGATTAGCATTTCTTGTTTTTCTTTTCTATCACTTTGTAAAGTTTTCTCCAATTCATTTGGGAAAGGAGCACATGCATTATTCATCCCTAAGTGCACTAATTTGATCAACCTTTTCAGATAACCCTGGGTCAATTGAAATTTGACTTATAGGGCAACTGCCTGTAAAAAGTCAAATGAAGGCATCTGCATTGCAACATTTTCTTCTGTCATATCAATAAGCCACAACCTCATTGGAAGAGGTCAATCTCTAGAGATGAGGAAGATATTAAGTACTCATGCCCATTCATTACAAATAACCTTGTCAATCAGTGTAGATTAGGAAGTAGACAGGTTTATTCTCATAGGTCAATCATGTCATCAGTTAATAATAAGTTTTGATTAATATGAATCTGGCTTGGATTTTAAGAAATGACACAGTTTAATGACTCTGTTTCTTATTACCTATTTCTGCTTTCTTCTAACTTATTTATGTTGCCTTCATTAAAAACACAACTCACTACCATTTCTTTTCTAATATCATGTCACATTTATTCATTAGAATGGTTCTTCTATAATGATCTCTCAAGCAAGAATTGTTGCATGCTTTCTACTTGGCATGTTGAATAAGGGAATGTTTTTCACTCAGGTCATTCAATAATTTAATGTAATCTGAAAGGCATGACTAAGATTGGTTTTAATTGTGATATCCTTTGTTTTCCAGGAAAAGCCCATCTTATAACAATTAAAGTCAAAAACTATTAAAATACCTCTCTTTTTAATTAAGGATTTCTTTATGGAGCACCTTAAGGCATGAATGTAAGTCCTGTCCAATAACAGAAATTTCTGCCAAAATAGTTAACACAGTCCTTCACATGCCTTTTCTAGCAGATTGGTGGTGTATTTTATACTATCAATTAAAATTATCAAGAAAAATTATAATTATTGGTAATTTTATTATGCAATATTTTCTAGAGAAATTTTGTATATTTATACTTCCAAACATTAATTTGGAGATCTCAGATCCAATTATTTAAAACTGTCAATCACCAATAGAGGCAAAATAATAACAAACTACTCTCAGATAAATTTTCACATACTTCAATTGCTAACTTAGGCAATTTTTCAGCCAACAATTTGATTTCAGTTAAGGTAATAATAATTCAACGTATCTGTTCCTAGAGTTTCATTTTTTATGTTCAGTGTATCTATGAAATGTTATAGATGAAGTAAGTGAGATGATCAAAAGTCCCACACATTCACTATTACGTCTTAGTGACTTACTGTCATCACAAAAACCAATTTTCAATGGTCTCGATCACTAGCACTATTATTTTCAAATTATTTCCTCTGTCACAATTACTATATTTCTTCAATATTTTTAGTTATTTGATAAAAGGTTGTCCTTATTGATTAAATTTAATTTTCTAATGGTCAGAAATGAATAGCTAACACAACCACGAGAGCATTAATCAGCTCTTTAAGAATACTTGCAAATACATTAAACTGTTTCAGTGTAAGTGCTTTTACAAAAGAAAAAAGTATGGTTCATCCCTGTAAAAGAGATATTAAAAATTAACAGTAGAATATAAAACAAGATGTGAATTAGTTTGAAAAGTAGATATGTGAAAAAGATTAAAGAAGTGGAAACATTTTTACCATAATTTCAAAAGTTATGAGATATGATTTAAGAAGTTTGTAAGAACATGAAAGTTCACTTTAAAAATGATCATCTAACATGCTTTGCTTTATGTAGAGACTGAGGAACATGGAAATTCCAACCTAAGGGAAGAAAGCATTAGGCTATATTAATAAGAATTGTTTGACTTCTCATAGAATGCAATCAAGAAGCCAGGGGTGGTGGCACATGCCTTTAATCCCATCACTCAGGAGGCTGAGGTAAATGGAGCATTGTGATTTTGAGACCGGCTTGGCCTACAAAATGAGTGCAAGGCCGGCCTGAGTTACATAGTACTACCCTGTCTCAAAAAACTAGGTCTGGGAGTTTCTCTCAGTGGTCTAAGTACCTGCCTGGCAGGCACAAGGTTGTGAGTTCAATCCCTGGTGCCACAAAAAAAAAAAAAAAAAAAAAAAGAATGCAATCAATAATTCTACAACTGCTCTTAAAATGTCTGCCATTTTGTGTGCATAACTTGTATGTTTGCTTCCATTTAAGCTTAGTTGGAAACTTTAAATTTGATAAACTATTCCCTGAAATATGTTACACTACATAACAAAAAGAATTTTGGAGTTGTAATTAAGATTTCAACTAATAGGACTTTAAAATAGAAAGATTATTAAAATGGACCTAACTTAATCTATTGAGTCCTTTAAGTCACGATGTAGGTGTCAGAGAGACAAAGTAGTCAGAGTTGGGAACCATGAGAAGGATTTTTTGCTCTGTTGTTGACTTAAGGATGGAAGGGACATGTGGCACAGAATGTGAGAGACCTTAAAGCTGACTGTGGCCCCTGGCTGACGGCTAGTAAGAATACAGATTTCTCAGTAAAACAATTAAAAGGAATAATTTTTTCCATTAGAAAAATGAGCTTGGTAGAGTATTTTTCCCCACAACTTCCAGATGAGAACTCAATCTGGACAACACCTTGATTTTCAACCTTGTGGTACCCTAAACCGAGAAATTTTTCCCAAAATGGTATACTCCTGATACATAGAAATTGTGCGATAATAACTCTGTGTTGCTTTAAATTATTACTTTTTAGATTATTATGAAGAAATAGAAATAGTATGCAGAGTATGCCAGTAAAATTACTTGGTATATATATTAAAAGTCTACCATATAATCTATTGGAGAGGAAAAAGACAGGCGCCTATCAAATTTGTTGAAATAAAATGGTTGAAATTGTTTTTCTGTGGCAAATGTTAGCATTTCTCCCTGGTGACATTTATGAGGAGACTGAGTAGACAGCCATTTGCTTGGGTCAGTTTTGGTAAAGCTTGTCTGAGCAACAAAGCTGAAATGAGAAACTTTTAATCATGTGACTCTAAAAACAGTTCATAGAAGTTACATTCATCACATATGCAGTTTTAAAGCTTTTGGAAAATTTTTGAGTAACACGTTTCTGTGCTGTTTGTTATCCTCCAGATATGCCTCCCTATAATTTCTGTCATACTCTGTGCCTGAGAAAACTTCAAATAACTATCCCATTGCATATTTTGCTTTTCAGTTTCTATGGACTTCAGTCAAAGGGAGTCATTAACAAGGGATTGGAAAGTGGCAGTAGAGTAAAGCAAGAAGAGTAAAGGAAACCTCTGCCTCCACATTCCAATTGTCACTATTTTTCTCTGACCTAGCCATAGTACTACCTGCCCATTATTATGGCTGTTGGAGTGTCCCAGTATTCATTGACAGTTTCCGTAACTCTGCCCACATTTATATAGGCAGTACCTTCCTTAACGTATATTTATTTAAACTGTATAGGTGAATTCTGTTCTCTACCAGGATCCAAAAAAACAACATCATTCAGTGTAGCTATAAACTGATTTTGCCATTTGAGAAATTGTTCTTGATTCTTCTTTGAAGGCCAGAAGTTAAAATCAACTATGATACGGTGCTTTGTTTTTCCATGATGCTTTCTTTTTTTTAAAATACTTTTATTATGAAGAGTGATTCCCTAAAGTATAGAATAGCTTGTGGATGATATAACAAAATGATCTTTGATTTTTTTTGTAGGAATCATAGGCCTCATGCATACTAAGCATATACTTTACTACTGAGCCATATCGCTGTCCTTTTTAAATTTTTGAGACACAGGTTTACTAACTTGCCCAAGCTGGCCTTGAACTTGTAATCACTCCATCTCAAGTTTCCCATGCAGCCGAGCTTAAAACCTATGCCTGAGTACCTGTCTAATACCTAAATATTTTATGTTTAGAAAAAAACATTGTTTCCCTACAATCTCTGTATTTCAAATTTCACTCGGGATTAAGCGAAACCAGGCAGCATAGGGTTCATCCATTTTCATGTGAGTTTTGGCTGGAGGCTAAGGCATGCTGTCTTTCTTTTTCTTTTTTTGAAATCTTGGAGACTAAACCCAAGGCTTTTGAACTGAGTGACATCTTCAGGCCTTTTGAAAATCTTGGGACAGGGTCTTATTAAATTGCCCAGGCCAAACATGTCTTGCTTCTGCCTCAGCTCCTAGAATATTTCTGAGTTTTAACACTAATCTTGTTGAGGGCGAAGATGGCCTGAAGACTATCACAACTCTTCCACAGGATGATGGGAGGGTGGACTGGATTGCTTGCATAGAGTCTCATGCTGAATTTCTAGGCACATGGCTGGGAGACTTGCTCAGGAGTTCAAGCTGCCATCTCAGATGCCTGAAGCTCCAGCTACGGCACAGAATGAAGTATCCAGTAAAGAGCATCGTGATGCCACCAACTCCACTCTTCTTTATGGTAGTGTTGCACCAGATCCAGGCTTTTTGCACAGCTCCCAAGAAACTTATTAGAAGGAACTTGGAGGTTGTAAGCCTGGTCGAGGGTTCCAAACCCCTTAGATCAGTTGAACTTCTTTCCAACAAGGGAACTTGTAAGAGACTTCCCCCCTGAGGATGAGTGAGGTGAGGCTTCTGGGGCATTGAGTTCCAACACTGAGGCTTCCCTGCCAATATTCCTAGTCCAAGATAACCAGAATAAAGCTCTGGAAACCATTCCAGTACCATGGAGGTGGGAAGGGTCTTTTTGTCTGTAGCACCAACATTATTGATCAAGGTGCTTTTTGAAAGGTGATGCTGAGTAGAATATGTACATTGCTGGCATCTAGTATGCAAAGTCCTGGGCTGACAGCCAGATTTGGGCTCCAGAGACACCTGTTCCTTGCTTTCCCCTAATAGCTTTACATCAGGGACTTGATTATGAGTGAAGAATTCTGCTTTCTCTTCTTGAAGAGATTTCACAGCCAGAGAGGCAAGATTTCGATTACTTGACTGTGGTACAGGAAGAAACTCACTGTCGACTGCCTCCCATGGAATGAACACATTTAAAACTGGACCTTTAGGGCTGGGAGTTTGGCTCAGTGACTTAAGTGCCGGTCTGATAGGCGTGAGGTTGTGAGCTCAATCCCTGGTGCCGAAAAAAAAAAATAAAAATAAATAAATAAATAAAACTGGACCTTCATCTTTTGATTTCTCTTCTGTGGCTGAATGACCAAAGCTGGTTTTCTTAGAGCCATGGCTAACGGAATCCACTTCTGCATCGCTGTTGCAAATATACGTTTTCTCTGCATTTCCTTTGCTCCCACACTCCTCTACTCCAAGGCCAGGTCCTTTTTCTTAATTCTCCTCTACTTGGGTTTTAGCTGATAGGCTAATGGGAAGGCCTATAATGAGTGATTCTGAGTTCTTTTCCTGAGTCTCAGCATCTTCAGTACCAGGGAAGACTCCTGGGAGGTGCTCTCTGCCTCTGGAATCTCTCTCCTTGCTCAGCACTGCTACTGTTGTTTTCTGAACTCTATCAGTGAGATTCCTTGGAGACTGATAGTGATCACCAGTAGGAACATCTAGTAATTTTATAAGATGCCACTGTCTTTGTGGGTCAAATGTGTCCAGTTTCAAATTTGCAGACATGGCTTGTGCATTATTAGGTACAGATGAGGAATATTTTTTATCTTGATTCAACAAAGAAGGTTCCACTGAGTCAGCCAGCAACAATGCTTCCATTTCCGAAGGATTATACCTACTTTCCTCTGATACAAACACATCTTTGACAAGTTCTCTTTTAAAATCACCACTTGATGCATAAAACTCAGCTTTAGTTTCTCTTTGGAAAGCAATCTTTGGTTCAGTGTGTTTTAACATTTTGAAGTCAAATTGATTTTGATCCTTGATTTCTTTATCTGCCTTTGTAATACTTGCTTTTTTCAAGCCAACAGCTAGTTGTGGACAGAAAGCAAGTGTTTGTCCTACTTTGTCCTGTTTCAATTTGGCATTTCTTTCTTCACAGTCTTAAACTCTTTCCCTTTAGCTTCAGTTAAGTCTCTGATCAGCTCCTTCACTTTTTTTAGCATGTGGATGGGTAGATGGCTTCAACTGAGAAATCTTTTAATCAGTAGGCATCATCTTACAGCATGGCAAGTGGGATTTTAGTAATTTAAAAAGCTTCTTACAGTAAGGACGCACTTCCATTTTGGGCTGAATATCACTCATCCTCTTCCCAAGTGCCTCTAAGAGGATGCTAATTTTGCTGTTGGTCCTTCTGGATCCCCAGGGTTTCTGATCACGGTTCCTGAGTTAATGTTAGCCACACAGTTAGCAGCGCCTGTAGCTCTGGAGATCGGAAAATCTCAGCACCATGGTGCTTTCTTGAGAGTGACGGCAACAATGGATGAATGGAAATTGTTATTTCCTAACTTTGAGTTAGCAACCTCTTGAAAGACTGTTTAGTTATTTTGGGATACCTTAAAGTAAAAATGTTTATTCTTTATTTTGACTGTTTACCCTCTATAGAAGAAATTTCACTAACTATAATATTATTGATGTTCTTGTTGTCCTCTTATTCATCCCTCTGTTTGATACATTTAGTTGGTAAATTTGGAAATAAATTGAGCAAAGTCCACTCAGTTTCTGCTTTCCTTTGGTAGGTGGCCTTTCTGAAAATGGATCTATTCTCCTCTGCTGTCATGTGGGGCATCTGTCCCATTCTACAATTATATAGAAAAGTGGGGGGAAGGGGAGTGGAACAAACTAAATAATTCTGAAGGTCAATTTTAGAAAGATATACATAGCATTCAAAAACAGTTGAGGTGCCTGAGAAAATTGCTCTTTATTTGGGCCACTCATGGATCCCAACAGTTCCTTTACCTAGTCAATCCCACTTGATTAAATTCATAGTCCAAATTATGTTTCAGAATGTTATTTGTTTTCCAATAAGCACCAATTAAAAGTTATCATTCATGAATTTTGAAGGGTTATCGGCATAGATAACTGCAAGAATAATTTGTTACATGCTTTTAAACAATGGTTTTTCTATTGAATAAGTTTTAAATAACATGTGGTATATGGTTATTAAATCTAAGTAATAATCTAGTAAATCAAGCAATAAAGAAATACAAAATTATATATTCAATTAGTTAGCTTTCATTTTAAAATTTAAGAAGCACATTTTAACAGGCCATAACTAGGTTTCGAATAACAATATGTAGTGATTGCAGAACATGAAGTTAGAAGTTTGGAATGTAGTAGAAAAATCGGAAAAATGTATTAAGAAGGGGATCCTTCTTTAGTATCATTTTTTGAATTGCAGCCTTGGTAATTGTGTTAATTTATTTAGGAAATAAGTTTGGCAATACCTGTAGCAAGGCTAGGTTATCTCTATTTCTAAATACTGGCAGTAATTTTCTTGCTTGCTTACTTTCTTTTTTTTTTTTAAGAGCAAAAATTTTTATCGGCAAAAAGAAAACTTCTGTCTGTGAGAGAGACAGAAGGGGTCCCGAGTGGGTTTCCAAAGACAGTGTCTTTTTTAGTGACTTTTATAGAGTAAAAGCGTGATGGGTAAAATTGTGAGCTTGCAAGGCAGAGGGACATGAGGTGGGAAGGAACTGTGGTCACCAATAAGATTAATTGTTTAGGTAAAATTGACCAAATCAGGGACAAATGGGGAATCAAGTCACGTAGCAAGTGAGCATTCTTATGGATCAGTGACTCTTTCTGTAGAGGATTGGAATGGTAATTTCTGGCTTCTCAAGGTGATCTATACCTAATCCCTAGTGTTTATACTTAGGGTGTTGGAACATTTGTTTTGCTTACTTTCAACAACAGCATCTTTTATAATAATCAAAATCTGTGGAATCATCACTTACTTCTTGTCAGTGGGTTATACATTTTCCTACACTTTTATAGGATATTATTTTAACACTCTGAACCCTCATGGCCTTGTTAGTTATAAATTTCTCTGGTGTCTAACTCTCTGTAATATTCCCTTTAAACTTTTGACCCTGTTTGGGGATGCTGATGCTCATTTTAAGTACAGAATTTGATAATCACAGTGTAGCATTCAGATAATTTTCCTATTCTTCGTACTGTCAGTGTATTGGCTGAGGCATTTTGGACTCTAATATGGACCATTGGAAGTCTATGGCATATTTTATCTCATTTTGAACTATAGCGCTGAGAATGTTTCACTATGTACTGAAATCATTTGACTCGTCTCCTGAAGCCTATTCTATTTCATTTCAAAACTGCATTTATGATACAGTAATGCAATTACATGCATCATTGTTTGGGGGATTTGAATAGTCACTTAAAGTATTCGAAAGCAATAGAAATTCTCACTAAAGTTTGAAAAATGCTATCAGCATCGGACCATCACATACCAACTTATGACATACATTATTTACCTAAATAAGAATAAGACTTAAAGAACAAGCAAAATCCGGACTTTTGTTATAATGCCTGCTGCAAAGGGTATGCATGACTTAATCCAATTTTTATCACAGAGTATTGCCTCTGTCCTTAGAGATCGGTAGTGTTCAGAAACACTTTTATTCTGCCTCCATTTCTGTCTAATGATCTAAAGAATAATCTCACAATTACAGACCTCTGCATCCCAAAGGGTTTACAAATCACCCATGTGCTGGAATTACTTACTGCAATAGTGAAATGCACCTTGTTCTTGCAGTTGAGTCTAGGAAATCTTTCATGACAACAAGTAGCCAGATTTTAGAGTTGATGGCTCATTCTGAAGCCAAAAATAACATTTGTAACAATTCGACTTTACACTGCACAGAAAAGAAAAGGTGATGTGGTCAAACTGGATGGCACTACCTAGAAGATATTTTGGGAGGTTTTATGCCAAGTTTCTCTTCATGAAAGAGATTTTCATGCAAACCTCAAAATAGATATGGTAAAGAAACCATGTACCTCCTGTAAAGTAGTTGCTTCATTGAACTTTATTGGTATATGAACTTATACTTATCTTTCTATATTTGGAAAGTGGTAACATGCCATTCAGACCAACTTGTCTTGTTTCTTCAGCCATATATTTAAAATTTTTGATCTTTATGTTGACTGCACTTCTTTGCATTTCAACTCAGTTTTAAATAGAAAAAAATCTTAGAATCAGGAGACTGTTAGTAGCTATAATAACTGACATATATTGACAATTTTATTATCTAAGGTAACACAAGCTGAATAAGAACTACAATGGCTTCACAAAATAGAACTTATTACTATTCTAAAGTTTAATGCTGAAGTAAACAGATAATTTTTTATCTAGTAATTAAAATCTTAGATTGTTGCAAGCTCGTCAACCTTCAACAAGTGAGGCTGATCTGTATCTATCAGTTATAGGGGAAGTGGACGATTATGTAAAAGGTTTTTAACAGGCCAAGATTTGAATAGACTTATATCATGCTCACCTACATGACAATGACACAACTCCATAAAATTATCAACCTTAACGTAACAAGCACTAAGAAATTTAGAGTAACTGTACACCTAAGAGGATAGGGAAATACATTTGGTGAACAGCAGTCCTGTTTCCACCCTTCCTAATATCAATTGTGCTTGTAATAACTAGTGATTTTACTTATATGACATTTTGTTTTTCTCACAGAAACTCTTTGGGACTGATTTTATTATACCTATATGATATATGAGAAAGCTGTGACTCAAACAGGTGATGTAACTGAGGCAGAGTAATTTATCCAGTGAGTGGTAAATCTTTGATTCCAAAGTCCATATAAACCACTTGGTCAAACCTAGGTCTAATCAGATAAAAACTTGTGTCTAAATCTGTTGCCTTTTTCAACACCTTCCTCAGGATAGAACCTTCAAAACTTCCTTTCATAGCCCTTTCCACTCTCTCACCATAAGATAATTAAAATTTTCATCTTACATATTGTATAAATACATTTGGAATTAATCATTTCAGTATTTGTAGAAAAACTCAAAGAAGAAAATATAAATCTTTCGCACTACCAACTGCCCAGCAATAAGTACTGTTAATCTACAGTCATATTCCCGAATATTTAAATATATTTTGCAGTACAGAATTAAATACCGTTATCCTTATTGCACATTTTGTACACTAAAAATCCTATGAAAAGTAAGTACTCCTTTCATAGGATATTTTTGCAAAATATCACCTTTATTAATAATTATTTTAAAATTTTTCCTTTCTTCGTGTGTATAATACTCAAACAGTAAATAACTTCTTAGCATTTCAATATTGCCTAATATTTTGAATCTCTTTAAAAGTTTATTCTACAGTTACTGAATGATATCATGCTATTTTAAAAATGAAAATAACATTTGGTTAATTTCTGGTCTTACATAACTATATAACTTTTCCTAGTTTCATAAATTATTTGTTTATGGATCTAATATACGCTGACAATTGAGATTGTTTTCATAAGTCTTTTGAGTACCACAGAGAAAGATAGGCTATTAACAAGACATTCTTTTAGTACAGTGAAACAGTGAGAACTAGTTAGTTGTGAGAATGTCCATGGGGAATATTGATGAAGGATGACTTTTAAAAAGCCACTTTGGTGTCATGTAGCTTTACAAAGAATATGATTATCAGTAACTTGCCATGGGTAGAAGCATCTAATTGATTTTGGTGCCACCTGCATAAGTAAGCAGCAGATCTCATGTTGCTTTCTGACTGCCTTGATAGGGCAATTGTTTGTGTATCATTAGCAAAGTCAAGAAAAATTATCTTAGTTTTATATTGTTTTACCACTCCTAATGGCTTATTTCAAAAATTTAGCCCTGTGGAATGGAGGATGACTAATGTCTGTTAGTACAGACCCCAGCAGAATGCTGTGCTAAACATTAAGGCAAAGAGTTGTCGAGCTGTCCACAGAATATATGAAATGACAAAATGTCTGTCACTATGGAGTGTACATCATTTTTACTAGGCACAGAGCATGTTCAAAAATATTTAAAATATGGCAAACCTGCATATATATATATATATATTATATATATATATATGGAAATAAAGTAGAACAGACATACATACATACACATACACACAAACTGATATCTCCATTAATTTCATATGCAGGGATGACATCATTATTAATGTAATCTTTGAGATAAAATAGGAACATTTTGATTCCAGTAAAGCACAGGTACCATGATATTCTTATGCACTGTTGTAAGGTAGGAAATGCAAATTGTGTCAAACTGTCTAGAAGTTAATTTTGAAGTATTTATTAGATCTTGAAGTAAAGCAAAATTTTATGACCTAGCACAGGTTCATTTACAAGATTATATTGTTAGACAAAGTAATACCAAGACAGATAAGTAAAAATATTTATGTAGAAGAATATCTATCAGTACGTTTTTTGCTGTAACAAAACTTAACTAACCGCAAAACTGGTAAGAAATTAAAATGTCCATTTATAGGACAAATTATAAAGCTATTCCATGAAACATAATGTAACTGTTATAAAAGAATGAAATAAAACTATATGTGCTGGTCCAGAGAGTTGTCCATATTTATTCCAGTATGAATGTACTTTATAATTATAAAATATAAATCCAATATAGGAATGATAAAAAACAAACTGCAAAAAAAATTTGTTCTGGGGACTATCAATGGAGAGCTTGTGTTGTGATTAGAGATGCACACACATATAGACACATACATTCATATAAACATGTGTATAATACCTACATACTGTTCATACATGCATACACATTGTATTGTAGAGTCTTATGGATGTTTTAAACTTTGACATTATTCATTATTATTGACTTTTACACATTCATTGATTCTTTCATTCATTCATTCATTCCAAGGGTGTTAAAGACCAATCCTGACTTAAAATTTGTTAAAATATAAACTATAGGAAAATTTTCCTTATTAAAATATTATGAATAATTAAATGTTGAGATAAAAATGATAAAGTTGAGTGAAATACCACAAGTTTCATTTTACTCAGTGGTCACTACCTCCTAATTTGCATATCACTATCAAGCATGAACAAATGTTGTCTACTAGATTGCTTAGTATTTCATTTCAATTAGTTTTCTTGCATGCTGTCTGACACTGATATTGAGCAGTGCAATGGCTAAATACAATGAGAGAGAAGGGTACCACTTGTAATCAGATGTCCTCCCAAAGCCCCGTGTGGTAATAGGTGAGGTTTTTTGGAGGAGACTGAATCTAGGGTATATGATGTTGGGATCAAGAATGTGACATTGGGATTGATTCATGGTGCAATGCTAGAACTAAGGGTGGCTGGCCCTGGGTGGAAGTTTCACCAGCCCTAAGTGTGGGTTGCTTGGATAGGGTATAAGGAACAGAAAAAGGACTTCTTGTTGTCGCTTGCTACTTCTTACTGTGCTGTTTTGCTGCTTTCTGCTTTTTGCCCACCAATAATTGCTTGTCTTCTGCAATGCCCCTCTGCCATGCCACCCTACCTTTAATCTAGCTAACTGTGAACTGAGACCTTTACAAACTCTGAACCAAAATAAACCTTCCATTAACTTTGTGTGGTGAGTGTTTTGTCTCAGCAATGAGGAAGAGTAACTAAGGCAAGAAGTATTTGCAACTCTTAATAAGCTACAAACTAGAGAATAGGATGAGAGTAATCAGTCCTCTTTGGTAGATAAGAATTATGTTTTTGTAAATAGTAGGAAGTAAGCTGGAATTTGTCCTTTAACACTGGGGGGATTAGATATGAGCTCTACAAAATTATGAATATTGAAGACAAACTCTTTTGATCATTAACTGGATTTCACTTTGGGACAAGAGTGACTATGAAGAATGAGAGAATCAAACATTTTGATCCAGTATTGTGTTTATATTAATAACATGTATCACTGCAGTAAGAAGTTTAAAAGAAGACATGCACAAAATATATACAATTTTTTGCAATTAAAAAGTAAAAGACAAAATGAAATACCACAGACAGAACGGTTATTTTCTGTGCCAAAGTGTCTATCTATATACTGACTGCATTATCCTATGCAGTACAAAAATTTAACATAATTATTGCTCCCTAGCATATTATAGAGATATGTTGGCTTAGCTTTCCTTGCTAATATAGACAGATTTTGATTAATAAGAAGTTGACTTACAAATAAACTATAAGTACACGTATGATCATGTGTAAGAGAATCTCAATATGTATCTGCCTATTCTCATAAAATCAATATTTGTAAAAGAGTTTTCCTAGGGACATGTCATCTCTGATTTAGATGGCAAAGTGATTAGATATAGTTCAGCTACTATTAATAATGCTACTGACAGCTAAATGAAATTGAGGGCATTATATGCACTGAAAACTGTATCTGAAGTAACTTATTTAATCCTCACATAACTATGAAATAGTTACTATAATTATCCTTAATTCATAGATGTGGAAATGGAGATGAGAGATGTTAAATAACTTGCTAAAAATGACATGATGCTTTAGAATTTAAGTGAGATTTCAAATTTAGGTCTTCTGAATTCCAGGTCTTATGCTTCTCATTGCTGAATACCTTCTTTTGCCTCAATTGTAGGTACAGCGTTTGATGGATATTATGGATTAAAAAGCTTTTGGTAAACTGACTGAGGAATTTTAGAGCAATTTAAAGCATTATTTCCATATTTTGAGTAACACATTTAGAGCATAAACACTTAACACTGTTGGAACTTCTTGTTGTTTATTTATATACATAGTTATGACTTATATTAGAAGTCATCCCAGAAAAGTTCATGATGTATTTTAACGTTTAGTAACTCATCTTTCAGTCATTAGAAACCAGTTAACAGCCAATATAGTTTTCCATGGGCAGTTGGAAAAGCACTGAATTTTCAAAATACAAATGTTGTTTTAAATCTAGTTTTGCTATTTACTAAGTTGAACAGGTCTCTTAACTTCTCTGGACCTAAATTTATCTACCACAGTTAATATAATTGGGCTGTCTCATGACATATGCCCTCTTTCTTTGCCAATTATAACTCTTTATATACTGAAAATCCTCATTTTGTCTCTAAATCTTCATTCCATCCTTCTCTACTTTGCATTATGTCTTGGGAAACTGACCTGTATGGCTACATTAAGTGAATCTTTCTGGTTTCTCTTTGGATTAGAACCATGAGGCGGACTGGAAGAGGATTGGTCAGATGAAGTAAAGATAAGGTTAGGATACTTATTCTCCATTCTGTTTCCCTGCCAGGTCACAATGGACTCTGCCTTTTTACAAGAACTCTCATAAACACTCTATTTCAAGTTGCTGTAGCTAACACGTTCTTTGGCCCAATTAGGCCTTGATGTGGCTCTCTTAACCACCTACTTGTCCCACGATTTTACTTTATCCTTCCTTATGTTATTTCCATACAACAGCCATATCCTTTGAAATATTCTTTAAAAAAAACTTTCCACAATATACCCAGTATCTGTGAGTTGCCAGTTTTTATGCAGTGATACTCTTTAATGTACATGTATGCTCTCTGTAAACTATGTGCTTAGTTAAAATGTTATCTATTTAAGAGAAGCATGGACTGGTTCTCTTTAAATTACAATAGTTTGGAATACTACTACACAGAGGCTTATGTATTAAAGGCTTGATCCCCAGAAGATGGCACGCCAGACAGTGAAACCTTTAAAAATTAGGACACATTAGAAGGTTTTATGGTCAGTAGAGCAATGTCTTGGAAAGAAATAATAGAAGACTGATCCCTTTTAGTCTTTCTCTTTTTAATATCCAGGCTATAAGTTGGATAGTGTTTCTTTACTACATACTCCCACCTTGGAATTCTGCCTCAACACTGGCCAAATAGACTACATTCTAAAAAGTGACCCTAATCTTTTTTTTTTTTTCAGGGCAGACATATGCTTTATTTCTTTGACCCCAGGACACATGTCAAAGGAGTAATGTTAGGATTCCATGACCAGTTATCCATTCCCTTGGGTCTTTCTTTCTGGGGCTTGGGCAAAGCACTGCATCAGTGCCAGCAGCAGGGAAAAATGACCACCAGCAGCAGGAGAACCAGGATGCCCACAAAAGTGAGAAAGACCATGAAGGCGACAGTGTCCCACTCAGACTGGAACAGTTGGTAGCTCTTCAGCTTCTCCAGCACTTCTTGAGCTGTGACCTCCAGCTTCCCCATGGAAAGACTCCTTCCAGCCAGAGCCACCTGCTTGATGTCCAGTATGCTGAGTTTGCATTCCCCAAAATCAAGGAAGAATTCTAAGGAACAACAGAGGTTAAGAGAAGGAGATACTTACTAAGGGTCAGATTGCTTCTGTCTAATAGAGACAGAAGGTGACCTGGAAAGTGGGTTGACCAATCCTCATCTTTCAGCAGAGTGGAA
The DNA here is from genome assembly GCA_004363535.1 of Dasyprocta punctata. Taxonomy (NCBI): domain Eukaryota; kingdom Metazoa; phylum Chordata; class Mammalia; order Rodentia; family Dasyproctidae; genus Dasyprocta; species Dasyprocta punctata. The sequence goes on from RJWM01000723.1 coordinate 33,286, forward strand.
GATTCTTATCGCCTGTCTGGAGGTAGTGTGAGCAAAAATACTCAGTGAAATATCGGGCCACTACATTTTTATGGAAAATCGGAATCTTCTTTTATTAAAAGTATATCATTAATCTGTGTTGTGACTAACCAAATGAGGCTGAAGTTCTTGGTTTTCATGAACAGTCTATCTTGTTATACCCTGGAACAAAACTCTTACCAAATAGCTCTTTCCAAGGAAACTTTGTAATTCATTTTTATAGTTTCTGTACTTGTTCATGAGAAGCACAACGGTGGGAAAATTGTTGGATTTTATATATGTAGTTGGTCAGAACTTCATAATATTATTCTGTCTCATCAATTCATAGATTAAGTTCAATATACATTATATGAATGTATGAAATACCACAACTATGCAGTTATTTGTGATGCAATTGTTGTAGATGCTACTGACGATGTTAGAGGAAATTTTCCCATTATGATTCTCTGTAAAATTTTATATTCTAGGTAAAAAGATAGCCAGAAATAACAGGGTATGTATACTACTGTTACTGTAAATAATTTATGAAATTCTTAGTAAATGAAAAATAGCACTGGGCCAAGTTCATATCTTTGTCTTTCTGGCACAGGGTCTCAATATGCAGTTCAGGCTGGTCTTGAACTAACTATGTAGCCCAGACTGGCCTTGAATTCGCAACAATCCTCCTGTCTCAGCCTCTCTAGTGCTTAGATTACTTTTCTTTTTATAAGACCAAAATATTATAGAACAATTTCTAAACCAATTAGGTCAAAAGTTATTTATGTGCCATCCTAATTCAAGAAGATTATCTGCTACTTGGAAATAATTACTGAGAAGAAAAATATTTTATTTAATTGTGATTTTAAGCATTTTCTCTATATTTTAATAGAAACTATTTCCCTGAACATGAAAAAATGAATGAGAGTTTTGGTCAGGACACGGTTTGTTGAAAAAATTTCAAGTAAATTGTTCTTTGGAAGTTGACCTTTCATGTGGACATATTAAAATGATGAATAAACTCTTGACCTTAGACTGGTATAACCCTGGTGAGAGCCAGTATTACCCAGATGGTCTAGCTCTTCCTGTATGAGGGTTTTTATTGTCATTTTGCTTTGCTTTCATTAGTAAGCCTTCAACCTCCTCAAAGTTGTCATGTAAACAGGTCATCAAATGGATAGTAGTAAAATAACAGAAATTGTAAAATGTCAAAAAATCAAAGTGTCAACACATATAATTTTTAGTGTTTTCATTATAGTAATCAAGAAAAGCATAAGCGATTATTTTAGTAGGTTAACAAATTCCCATGTGTTACATTCCATGTATGTAACATATTTCACTATTTCAATGGTGGACGTGATAGTTGATCAGCTCATCTGGTAATACTGCCTCATGTGTTTAAAAGATATTGTACACCTTCAGGTATACTATGTACTAATTTAGGCCTGAGATGAATTATCAAGACAAAAAATTATGAAACCAAAATTATCAGAGAAAGCACTGATGACAATAACTAGATACACATTTAATAGTAGTATGATATTCTTAAAGAACATTAATCAAGAGCAAGTCTCAATGAACTTTATGTTGTTGAAGTGCTATTCTGCATAATTGCAAATATTTTGTGAAATCAAGAAAAGGTAGCATAAGAAAACCACAAGTAAAAGTTAACAATTCTAATATCTATACTGAAGAAAAGGAGAGAAAATGTGTCAAAACCGTGCTGGCCATGCAGGTGGCAGTAATATTCTCAGAGATTTCTGCCAAGGAGTCAGGAGGAACAAAGCTATGAAACAGTAACATTGCATTTCTTTGAAATCTGCATATTCTGCAGCAGTTAAACCATTACCTGCAGCTGAGAAGTTCCAATAAAAGTGATTTAAAAACTCATTCTGGCTGCCTGCAGATGTCAGGCCCTGGGGTTTCCACATATTATTTAATAAGAGCTTGATGGTTACCATCCCCTTCCTGATGCCTGATTCAGCTCTTCTATAGACAGCTGCTTCCACCTGTAGATGGAATAAGTGTTGCTCATGATTGGTATTTTAAAAATGTTTCCTATTGAATTCTATTATACATTTCTTTTATATTAACCCTGACTTATTTTAGTTTTTCCTTTATATTGGCAATATTTATTTTTTGAAGTTATTTCAAAATCTAGTTTGGTTAAATTTATTTCAACACACTATCTTATAGGTTATCCTGTTCAAAAACTAAAAGATGAAAAGATGACCATGATATCTCTTGATTTGGAAAAACATAAGGTACTTAATCTAGTTTCTGAATTTATAATTTATACCAATAGAAAGACATTAGTTTTGGAACTAGGCATTTTTCTTTTTAAAAATATTAAATTAGATCACTCATATTTGGACAGTTACAAATCATATACTGCTTATCACACAGCATATTTTTGATATTCTTACTCATCCATTACCTCTGAAGGATTAATTAACCAGGACTGGTTTGATAGTTGCCCCAACTTGAATAATGCCTAGTTAGTTGATTTAGCATAGTTCTGGATATGTCTGGATGATTACTTTACTGAAAAGGGAAGATCCACCTTGGGCATGGGTGGCACCAACAGATAGGATTGTTTCTTGGTGGAATAAAAATGGAAAGAAGCAAGCTTCACTTCTGCCTGTTGAGAGGAGTACCAGTCTTTACCCTCACCTTTGGATGTCCATCTCCAGGCTTTCAGCACAAACTCTTCAGCCTTCCAGGGAAGATCCTTTGGCTTACTGATATGGACTCCTCAGTGAGCTCCAGGCCTTTGACTTTTGACTGCATCCTTTCACCTCCAGTCAGTGCAGGGATACGTTTTTCACTTTTATATTTCAGTTCTACCTGGTCCCTCAAAGGGACCTCATTTGCTACATGCAAAATAAATAAATAAATGGCACTGGTAAAATATTTCTTTTTGTAAACTTGCTACCACCTCACAGTTTCATGCCACCTAGTTAACCATGGTGACCACGCCACTTCATCCATACCATCAAACTGATAACTATTCATATTTTAGATGATATTTGTCTGATACCTAAAAAGATGTTTTTTGCCTTTTTATCCATAATTGCTCACATGTCATTCTTTGAAGTGCATCACAAACATATACTAACCACATTTTCAAAATCTAGCTTTTTGTCTGTTTGTGTTGGACACTGTACAAATCCATTTAATAAGGAAAGCCAGGTGCATAGTTTGCTTCCAATGTGATTTTGCTTTGCCAATGCCCTTTTTAAAAATTCCTGTGCACCTGCTATGGAAATCAGAGCTCTAAAACGCCATGATTTTAGGTAAGAGTTCTTAAAAAATCTTAAATTTTGGTCAAACAGTATTTTTAGGTGGCTTCATTTAAAAGCCTCTTTCTTTATGAATGTGTCCAGTTTTGTATGAGCATATTTTTTCACAAATACACAATACATGGATTTAATTTTCTGCATTGCTGACTTTTTTTGTCTCATTTACCCTTTTGTGTAGGCTGTAGTTGCACTCTTTGCTTTTAGACACACTGTTTTTAAGAAATCAGTGAATATACTACCTATGACTTTTGGGAAATCTCAACTTCAATATTTGAAAAGTTAAGAATAAATAAAACTAAATTAAATGTCATAACATCCCCATGATACTCTTGAGTAATGTATAATTTAACATTTTTAGAAATAGAGTGATTGGTCTTCTTACTAAAATGGCGTTTTTTCATCAAACTGAAATAGCTGCACTGTATTTGACTTCATTGCCCTTTCATCTTCCCTTTAGGCTTTTTTGGTGAGAAGATGCCTCTGGACCTAGGATGGGTAAAATAATCTGGCTTTCCATCATGGCTATTGTGCTTTCCTAAAGTCACTTCCTATGAATCTAATTGAATACCTATCAGTGTACAAAGAAATATTAATTTCAATTATACTTAAAATGTAAGGTTTCACTGCTCTGAAAGATTGTACTATGATAGGTTTTATATTATACACCTCTGTTTTATTGATAGATTTATTTTGAAGAGAAGGGTGGAGACAAGTAACAGAGACCAACAAATTAGTTTTGCATCTAAGTTAATACTGGGCCTCTTAAATGTTTCTGGATCCAAACAGCAAGTTGAAATATCATTGATGCTTTACTTTTCAGTAGCTCTGGACTTGGAAAGAGCAAAGAGTGGTACTCTAAAGTTGGTTACAAGACTCTGAGAGTCTTCTCTTTCCTGAGTATTCCTATTTTCCCTCTTGGAAGTTCATCTGTGCTAATTAAATTCATCAGAGATTAACAGGTGCAAAGTTCTTAGTGTAATTCTGACTTGTTTAGCATAATCGTAGTGTGTAGTAAAATTCCTAGGAAATTGAATGTTATTATTTAATAAATGAACTAAAACAAACAAGCCAATAACTTTGCAGTTTTCACTGTTTATTACTAAAACCAACAACACCCATCTCGGTTAACCATGCTAGAATCAGAGGATGTATCATTTACAAACAAAGTATATTATTAACAAATGATCTCGTAAAAGTTAGAAAACTTATTAACTTTTGAATCTACGGTGAAATGGCATGATGAAAATAATATGTGATGCTTGAAAAAAGCTTCATAGCAGATATCTAAGACTTTTTATTTTCAGAATTAATATTCTGTGTGCTATAATTTATGTCTGTGTTTTAAGGCACCATATATGTCTATAGATAAAATAATTTTAGTCTCTATATAAATAGTGTTTTAATATTCCTGAACATATATACTGGCAACAGATGGATGTTATAAGTAAAATAAAATTATTTCTTCCATTTAAGATGAATTATGGTAAAGATGAAAAGATAACTGTGTGGTTGAGTGTGTTAGTGACAATTTTCAAAGACCCTAACAAACATATAAAGAATGTCAACTTGAGATACATGCCAGTGAAAGCTTAGATTGCTATTGTTGTTCAACTGGTATAGAAATAACTTGAAACATATGAAAGAGAGATTTGGGGGAGACATACACTTCGAGTATTATCTTCTAGCTTGTTTTTCAAGAATGTGTTTAGGCATAAAATCTCACTGATCCATATGCCAGTACGAAAAGGAAGCTCTTTGATTAATAAGAATTTCCAGGAAGCAATTGCAAGAAGAACCTGGTGTTCATTCAATTGTTTCATTATACTAAGAAATTTATGGAGTAACCAACTCTTTGATATAAAGGTCAGGAGAATGGATTGAGAGCCACCTAAATGGGTTTAATGGTAATTTACTGCATTTTTGGCTGCTCATCATCCAATTTAACATTTTACAATGTACTAATTGAACACAGTATCGCATTTTTCCATGCAGAATCAAAAGCTATGTCTTTGTTATATGTGTCTTTTTTCTCTTAAATAAAAAAAGCTATAGATTCCTTCTCTCATTTTCTAGCACCCCACCAATAATGAGGTATAATAGACTAAACAAATTGGATTCTATCAATTCATACTGGGAATCTGAAGTGAGTAACACAAAGATGGTGTTATGGTTTGTATCTAGATGTCACCCAAAACTTCATGCAGTCATAGGTGGGGCTTTTTGGAGATGTCTGGATCTAGAGTGTGTGATGCTGGATTAAGGTCTTCATGATGGGATTGATTCACAGTTCAATGCTAGGATTAACAGTGCCTTACCATGGGTGTGAGTGCTACCCAGAATATAAGGGAAAGAAAGATAGTCACTGTTAGTTGCTTGTTACTTCTTTGTCACTTCATTGCTTTTTTGCATTTTGCCCATCATGTTCTGTTTCTCCTCTGTGGTGCCCCTTTGCCATGCCACCTTATCTTGAAGCCAACTGACTATGCACTGAAACCTCTACAAACTATGAGACAAAATAAACCTATTCCTCCTTTAACTTTAGATGCTGTATATTTTGTCTTAACAAAGATAAAAGTAATTAAGGCAGTTGGGATGATAGAATTAATTTAGGGTAGCTGCTACCATGTCTAGAAATAGTAGTGGTAGTTTTCAAAGGAGATAGAAGTTTGAAAATTTTAGGAGTTGTCTTTCCCATATTATTCTGGCTAAAATATTATTATTGGCTTATTCTGCCAAAGCTCCTTTAATTCCCGCCAGTGTTAGAAGTCTGTTTTCCCAGACTTTATTGTAGTACATGAAATAACCTCCCAAGAAATCCCCTTTTGATTTAATAGAAGAGTTAGAATTCATTACTGTTGTTAGTAGATACCATAAGACATTTCTTAATGTTCTTGCACTAGCTGTGTTTAATAGGATGCAGATCACATTTTCCAGAGTACGTAACTTAACTAGGACACAAAAGATAAAGGGAAGAGCCAAGATTAAAAGCCAAGACTGTGTGTTCCTTAACTTCATGTCCTCTAGATTGAGGAAAATGCTTGATGACAATAAATATAGTTGTTACTTAAATTTCCTCTTCTGTAAAAAAATTGTAAAATCTATGTGATATAATATTATATAGTACTTTGCTACAAGCACAGAGCCAGACACATAATTATCTTCTATTTAATTATTATGTGTATACATTTTTGAGTGCTTAGAAAGAGGCAGGATCTGTAGTAGTCTGTTTGTGCTATAAATGAAAATAAAACATGGAAAAATAGGATATCAATTAAGTGGTATTTATTCTCAGGTTTACAGATAGAGTATAGGAAAGTGAAACCCAGAAAAGGTATAAAACTTGCTGAAGGTCACAAAACAATTCCACCCTATCCATAGTCAAGAGTTAGAAAAAAAATTGAATATCTGTCAACTGATGAATGAATAAAGAAGATGTGGTATAGAGGCACAATGGAATACTATTCAACCATAAAAAATGAAATCCTGTCATTTTTGATAACTCCTTATGGTCTTTATTTTAAGTGAATTAAGCCAGGCAGAGAACAATAAGGACCACATGTTCTCACTCATATGTAGAATCTAAAATAAAATTTAATCTCATAGAGGTTTCAGGAATGGTGGCTGCCAGAGACTAAGGAGAATAAGATGAGTTCCTTATTATAGGTATATAGTGGGAATTTTAGCTATAATGTAACTTAGTAGGTATTGAGGAAGGATGGGGAAAGATTGATGGTGGGTACTAAATAGTAGATTGGAATAGGAAAGTCTGGTGTGCTGTTGCAAAGCTAGATGACTATAGGTAACAATAAAGTAGAAGAAAAAAATTGTGAATGTTTTTACTATGATAAAATAATAAATTTTGTAGAAGATATGTTTAAATTGATTTATCCATTATGCGATGTTTATGTATATTGAAATATTGCATAGTATTCAATCAATATATACATGTTTTTATGTTTTGACTAAAACTAATTTAACTAAATTTTTTTATTTAAGAGAAAATGGACACAGAAAAGAGAAACAAAAAGCAAAAGAGACAAACAAGCAACAACGAATCTGATACAATAACATTATGGGTTTACAAAACGAGATGGTTGGAATTTGACAGTAGTTGTAATATTGCATATCGTTACCTTCAAAGGGGTTGTTCAGAATAACAGATACAGACATGCAAAATTGATCTAATCATATAAGTATTAACTGTTCTTTTTCAATAGCTAATGCATTTAGTAATATAGTCATTTTAACTCTATGTACACCTATTTATAAATTTATGTCTTTTTTCCTTTTCCCTTCCTTCTTTCCTCTTTTCCCCTTAGAATACCTCTTGAGTTTAAAATAACTGCCCATATCATCAGGCCTAATATAATCAAACAAAATAGTTCAGAATAAAGCAAAAATAAATAAATAAATAAAACAATGGTCACAGAAAAGAGAAACACAAAGCTAAAGGGACCAGCAAACAACAACAACAGATCTGATACTGTAACATTATAGGTTTACAAAATGAGATGATTGGAGTTTGACAGTGGTTGTGACGTTGTATATCGCTACCTTCAAAGGGGTTGCTCAGATTGACAGATATAGACATGTAAAATTGATCTAGTCATATGAATATAAAAAGATTCCAAAGTGATTTCTAAGTACATTAAAGCTTGAGAAACACTGCCTAAAACAAACGAATAAACAACAAAGCGAGGTTCCATCTCCTCCTGCATTTTCCCTTTCTTCTCTTTGTCAGAGAACATTTGAAATACTCCAGATCCAGACAGAGGTTTAGTTTCAACATTCTCTCATATGTGGATTTCTGTCTATATTCTGAGAAATGAAAGAGGGTAATTGACTGTAAAAGACAGTATGGAGTTAGAAGAACATATACTAACATGGCAGTCAAAAAGAGTTATGATCAATTCCTGACTTACCACTAGCAATGTGAACTTGAATAAGATACTTTTTCTCTCTAGTCATCCTTCCTTTGACATAGAAAATTGAGTCAATCCTGTCTCATAGTGTAAAGAAAATGGACTACATTTCCAATTTTTTTTTTCTGCTTAAAACAGTCTCTTTTCCATTCAGTTTTTATTTTGGTACTTACAGTTTTAATTCTTTGATTTTGTTTTCCACTGTGAATTTCATGGTCATAGGTTAACAATTTATAAATAATTCCAAGGTAATTTATGAGCAGAGCAGGGATATGTTACCCTGCTCTCAGAGTCTTTTTCAAGGACATAAAAAATGATATCCATATACGTCATTTCATTGGGGAACTCACTCTATGGTTCTTAGTTACAATTTTCATTTTTTTTAAGCTTCAAATTTTTGATAGATCATTTGCATCTCTTTTGCAAAGCATTACCCTCAGGCTAAGAAAATGTTTAAAGTGACTCCATTGGAAAAGCTATATTAAAATGATCTGAGAAATCAAGTTTGTGCTTGCAACCTTATCCGTGAGTGAGCTACTGTTTAAAGAGGCAGAAAGACCTGTCATCTCTAGTCTCATATTAGATCCAGGCAGTATAAAGTCTCCAAAAGTTTATTTCTCCAGAACAGATATTAAGCATGTGGCCATGGGTGCTGCTGACACATGAGAATAAACATCTCTGTGGCGGAGGCAGACCAAGAGTGCTGCCAGACATTAGCATCTAATTCATTCCTATTTAATAAGACACTGAAAAATTAAAAGCTGTTTTAAAAGCAGAAGAATTTGAAGCTGGATCTAAACCAGGCCCTGTAGCTATGCTTATGAATCAGTGCTGTTTCTCCTCTTGGGTGCTAGCCCATTCCAGAATCCATGCCACCTGTTGCTGTTGTTGTCGTCTAGTTAAGCTTCTCTTTTTTGTAAAGAGTGTGGGTAGTTCTGATTGACAAGCTTTTTATCTTTCTACTTCTTTAGAGTGCTGTTGGATGAGGATCAAATGAATCTCTTTGCTTTCCGTGATGCTCTGAGATCTCACTAAGCTAGGCAATGTGATAGGAGGGTGACTATAAGCTTACATTGAATAGCAGGCTGGAACATGAGTTAGGCAATGTATCTGCAATGACACCTTGTCCCAACAACTTCTGTCATTTTTTAGACCTGTTTGGGAAATACTTTCAAATGTTTTTCACAAATGCAAAATATTTAAAAAGCAAAATTGAACATTTCTCAATCATATTATTTTTTTAAATTTGCTCATCAATCTCTCATTTCTGACACCTACCATTAGCAGTAGTTAGTACTTGGGAATTTTGTTAATATTTGGTTCTAAATAACAAGTTGCAAAAATAAGAGAAAAATCATTTAGAATGTGAATCTCATATACACAAAGTGACTCCTTCATTTTCAACTTTAATTGGTTGTATTATGAAATATCTCTAATTACAAAGCAGTTTTGTAGCCAAAATATCTAATTCTCTAGAGAAGTACAAGCTAGAATTTCACTGTCAGTCAAAGGGATATATATTAAAATAAATGGATGCCTTGAAATATGTTCTTCAGTTTACCTTTACTAAGAGAACTTTAATTTGAGGAAATAATCACCATAAATCATTAAGATAATATTCTCCTGATCAGTTGTCCATTTAGTATCTATGCAACATTTTATTAAGCTCTTTTCACCATATGCAATTGGACATATTGTCAGTATAAGGAACAATGATATGCTTTCTATAAGTTTTCAAGGAAAGATACCATTTTTAAACTCCACATGATTTCATACAATAATGTTGTGTATGTGAGAACAGAAGCTACTTTTATTTTCCTCTTCCATGGTTTTAAAAAGGGAACAAAGAGCCTATCAAACGTTTTGCTTGCTTTTGTTTATTTGTTTCTTTGCTTATTTTTTGAGACAGGGTATTTTTATGCTGTTCAGGCTGGCCTTGAACTCACTATGTAGTCCAAACTGGCCATGAACTCACGGTCATCCTCCTGCATCAGCCTGGAAATAGAGGTGTGCACCACCATGCCTAGAAGGGCCTATCAATCTTAAAATTTCCATATGACTCATCATCACAAGTTATTACTTTTCATTATTGTTTGTTGTCTTTTATAGGTACTTGAACAGTTTATGGTTTAGAATCAGTGGAGGTGAACCCATTGCACTCGATGTGCAGCGGGCCTTCTTTATCATTGAAAGCTCTATAAGATTCGCTATCACTAGCCACATATGTTCAGTGTGTGTAGCTAAATTCTATAAAGCATTAACAGGCTGTTAATTACAATATAACCACTTCAGAGAACCTCATTTTGTTTTGGGGTTCAGGAGATGGCACACAAAAGGCAAATAACTATATAGAAGCCTTAGTCTTATTTGATATCTACTCTCTCTTTTCAAACATGACTGGATTAATCAGTTTTCCTGTTACTGCAACAGAATATGGGCACCCACAACATAAAGGAAGAAATGTTTGCACAGCCCACATTTTCAGTAGACTCAATCGATAGTTAGGTGGCTCCATTGCAGAAACCAGATGCA